>JANIIA010108017.1:0-27112 GCA_027478495.1 Erythroxylum alaternifolium
AGATTATAAAGTATTATTACCTATAGCACCTAATAGTTCAACAATAACCAAAAACAATCAAGAGGGTAACTCAATTCGAGTCACAACCTTGCAAGAGAGCAGTACTGTTGCATAATTGGTCCATCCAACGGTTCTGCAACTTTCACACCATCCCCATCTTTTTGATCAATATATGAGAAGCATTCAGGAAGACACAGCAACTTTGCTCCGGATACAGCTTCCTTTACAAGTTCAAACTCCAAATTTATCAGACTAAAGCTATACAACTAGCATATGATCATGAAAATATCCCAAAGAACAATCAGCAGACTATGTTCAAGCTACAAACTTGCAATCACCACAAGGATCGGATCACTAAAGAATAATTGTAGAATTAAATAAAGAGCGTGACTTGACTTCACCTTGACAAGGCGAGAACAGGTGGCGAAGTTGGTGGCGAGATCATTGACCGAAGTCATCTGGGCAGCCGCCACTTTGACGGACTGACCTGCCATGATGGGCACGCCGGCGACGGTGGTCGAGAAAGAGGCTTTTGGTGGCTGTTTATAGTCAAGTTAGCATGGTTAAGACAGAAGGGCGTTGTTCTGCTCAGCTCAACTATCGTTTTGTATTTGGTCACTTCAAAACAATTCCTTTTTTTTTTTTGAGTCTTTTTGCATTAGGTCCTTCTATTTTCCTTAATTGCAAACGAGTGTCTGTATTTTACTTATTATCCAGAATGTTTATGATTGATGATTGGCATACTTGGCGTAAGATTATCATAGATAAGTGGATTACAAAAAATTGAATGTGAATTTTTTAAGTACTTCTAGTCTAGAAATTATTATATAACTAAAATTCTATCATTTAAATAAATAACAATTTTTTATAACGAAAGCTTGTAAAGTTCTTTTTTAATGATGATTTATTTTAAGAAAATTTAGTTTTTTAAAAAAATATTTAATAATTTTTAAGTTTTACTGAAAAAATCACACGTAAATCTACAACAACAACTAATACCCAAATGAAATCTTGCTAAAAAGTAAGGTTTGTTTCAGTAGTATGCAACCTTATCCCTAATTAATAAAAATTAGTGGTTGTTTCAACTAAATCACACATAAATCTAATATGTTTAAATTTAGATAAATCTCATACTTCATATTTTTTATACAAAATGTTTGTATAGATAATTTTAAAAAACAAAATTATTTTGTATAACATAAAAATTGATAATACAAAATTATTATTATTACAAAAAAACACAACAAATTTTGCTAATAAAAAAAAAAAGAAGCATCTATAACTTTATACAATTATACATACATATGTAATCATGATTCTTCTGAAAAAAAAAGTTTTGTACTCCCAATTATGATTAACTTACTTAATATTTTAAATTATCCCAACCTACACCGAGACGAGTCATCAGTGCATTAATATATATGTTATTCGAACACAATCTCTCTACTAATTAGGGATAAAGTTATGTATTATTGAATTTTTTCATACTACTCTGCTTTTTAGCAAGATTTTATTAGATATTGTTGTTATTATGGTGCATTAATATATATATATATAGTATAGAGACATTTTCTTTTTAAACTATATGATATATTTCTAAAAATAAAAAAAACTTTAATTAAAATGGACATTTGAAGTTTATAATCTTTAAAATTAAGGGAATAATAACAATTTCAAATTCTTGTAACAAATTTTCAAAAAAGAATTTTCCTATGAATTTATCAAAAGCAGTCTCTCTACTAATTACAAATAAGGTTAAATATATTTTTAACCTTAGTAAATCTTGTTTTAACGAAATTACCGCTGAAGTTAGGGTTGGCAAAAATACAGTTTCAAGTCAAACCGGTTCAGGACATTTTAGACAAGGGTAAAAATTTTATAACCCTAAATTAGTTTGAAACTAAATTTTTTTTACCAAGCTGAACTGGAATCGAACAGGATTAGAAAACATCCAATCTGGTTCGGAACAGATTTGTCTAATTTTAACTAATAACAAAAGGTCATTAAATTGCAAAGCGCACTTCAAATCAAAATTCAAAATTACATAAATTTTTTTCTTCGCCAAATTTTTAAAAAATAATTTTTTGCCTTTTTTAAATTCGGATCGGACAATTTTAATCAGTTTTAAATATTTAGTAATGACTAATTTTAAAAATTCGGACATTTTGTCTTATTAGGTCAACCTGGATCTAGATTTGATTTTAATTCGGACAAAAATCAGTCAATTTGGTTTAAATTTGGTCAAAAAAATTCCAATTTGTATCTGATTTTTTCTGAATTGGACAGAGTCAAGTTATCAGTTCGGACGAAATTTTGCCAGGTCTAGTTAAAACGTTGTTGTTATTGTAACAAACCATTAACTTATAATATATTATCTCTAATAATAGAACTTGTTCTTTAAAAAAAACTAAATTTTGTTTGACTAAAACAAAAACTAAAAAGAGAAAAATATATTAAAAACATAAAATTATTTACTATATAAGGATAACAGAAGATGAGGTGGAGTTGAACTAAAATAGTGGGTTTGTTGGAGGACTCAAATTAAGAACCTACAAAATAATAAAAAAGAAAAAAATGTAAAGCCAACTTGCTTATATAAAAAGCCATGAAAAGACCAACTACTTATCACCAAAGCCCATTTATTTTTTTATTTTTTTATTTTTAGATAAAGTCAATCACATATCTCTCTAATTTTCTCTCTCTCCTTGTCTAGATCCGAACTTTATTTAATGCCTTTTCTTTTTCCATTTTCTTGTTTATTTCTCGTCCGATAGAACATTCCAAATCACTTTTTTTTTTCTTCTACATTGGTTCTCACATTTAAATTGTTTTCTGGGTCTTTTTCATTCTTGCCCGACGATTTGAGAATCATAAGATTTGGCTGTTCTACTCCCTTTTTTTTTCTTGGTATCGTGAAGGGTACGTTTACCTTGTTTTTAACTAACTGGATTGGTGATGTAAATTCTTTATATTTTGAATGATCATTTATTCTTTTGTTTTGTATGTTTCAGATTGATGGTTTCTGGGTTTTGGTTATCATGACAAGATCTATCATCACCATATAGATTCACCAGGCATGTCTTTTTGTTTTGGCCGTCTGGTTTATTGTCATTTTTCATGTTCTTTTGTTGACATTTCAGAAGGGGATTTTAATCAGGCTTATGTTAGGAGGATATGTGCTATGAATTTGCCTGATCAGATGGAGGTCAATTTCATTAAATTGTTAGAAATTGAGTTGAGTATGTTGCTATTTTGATTCTTGCCTCAGCCTTGTATAGTTTTGTATTATGGGATTTCCATACATGACTTGTATTTGGTAGGTAACACATTCAGCTCACTAGCATTTGTGCTTTGTTTATTTGAATTCTTGTTTAGTTGTACGATGTTTACGCTGCAGATTAATGGTGTCTTCGTTAATTGAAGATTGTTTGATTTTTGAAACTTTTGGAGCGAGTTTGGAGATTGAGTGTACTGCAGAATCAAGATTGGTATTTTATACAGGCCTTGATTTGAGGAATAGTTTGGTGCCAGGGTTATTTGGGTAAGAACATGTGAGTGATGGTATCAGCTACTTTATTGAAGATTGTTGCTCCATGTTGGAGACCTTCTGTTAATGGTGAAAATTCTAGTAGAGGTGGAGATAACGGTGGCCGGGCTGATGGCTTGTTGTGGTATAAAGATTCAGGATATCATGTTAATGGGGAATTCTCAATGGCTGTAATTCAAGCCAACAATGTACTGGAAGACTATAGCCAACTTGAATCAGGGCCACTGAGCTCACTTGACTCAGGTCCTCAAGGAACATTTGTTGGAGTCTATGATGGACACGGTGGTCCTGAAGCTGCCCGCTTTGTTACTGAGCACCTGTTTAAAAATCTCAAGAGTATGTTCCTCCTCTCTGAAGTTTATGGAAAACATGAAAAATGAATAGAGCTAAATTAACACAAAGCCCTTTCTTTTACTAATTTATTTGCCCTTGTACTTACTTTTTATGTCAGTAATTTAGGGCACTCCTCTGTCAGATTTAATATTATTTCTTTTCTCTTTGCTAATTTAGGATTTAAAGGTTCATATGGCTGATGCCTACGTTTATTGACTTGAAATTAATGATGCAGAATTCACATCAGAGAACCATGGAATGTCTGCAGATGTTATCACTAAGGCGTTTTTGGCAACAGAAGAGGAGTTTCTCTCTCTAGTGAAAAGCCAATGGCTGAATAAGCCACAAATTGCTTCTGTTGGTGCATGTTGTTTGGTTGGTGTTGTTTGTGGTGGATATCTATACATTGCAAATGCTGGAGATTCTCGGGTGGTCCTAGGGAGACTGCAAAAGACTTTTAAGGAGGTCAAGGCTGTGCAGTTATCATATGAGCACAATGCAAGCATGGAATCTGTGAGAGAGGAGCTGCATTCATTGCATCCTGATGATCCTCAAATCGTAGTTTTAAAACACAATGTGTGGCGTGTGAAGGGTCTGATTCAGGTAACTTCACAAACTTTGTCAGACATTTGTGCCTTGCTAAGTTGTTTGTCAACTAGTATGTCTTTGTCTTCCGCTAGAATCAATTGAAATTCGCCAGGAATTAGTCTTGCTATGAGTGTGGACGAAAACTGATCATCTTAGTAAAGTCAGACTTTAATATCTCATGCGTTAATAGTAGTTCTTAAGTGTTTGGTTATTTAACTGATTTCATCTTGATAGAGTATATTGGATTAATTGATGAAGGCTTAGTTCACATGAGTAATTGATAAATTTATATTGTACGTTATCATGATATTGCATTTCAAACTTATTACTGTGCCTATTTAGTGTGTATGCCGCAAAATCTACATGTTGCTTCGAAAATCAGAGGATATTAGTTACCCTGCTGATGAAAATCTGTTGCTTCTTCAGGTCTCAAGATCCATCGGTGATGCCTATCTCAAGAGGGAAGAATTCAATAGGGAGCCCCTATTGCCTAAGTTTAGACTGCATCAATCATTCGATAGACCAATTCTTAAAGCTGAGCCAACAATTTCTGTACATAAACTCCACTCTGAGGATCAGTTCCTAATATTTGCATCAGATGGCCTATGGGAGCATCTAAGCAATCAGGAGGCAGTAGATATTGTCCACAATTACCCACGTAATGTAGGATTTTGTTTTGTATTTTCAAATTCCATTTTCATTACATTAAATGTGAGTTCTTCTTGTTGTTTGACTCCGAAAATCAAATTCAGAGGTCGATTCCGTCTACAATTAGTGACTGTTTCTTTTTATTCTTCCGACTTTTGTCGTATCTTCTTTAAGCTTTCAAATTCTAAGCAGTTGGAATCTTTTTTACGTTTACAATTTGCTTTAGCATTTACCATCACACTACCAATCATAGTCTGTTTTGCAAATTTGCATTCCTTTTATTGCTAAATAGCTATTTCTCTTAGAAGCTTGGTTAATGTGTCAAAAGATTTTAGCTACTCTAGTTCTTATGTATTGTGGCGGGATGCATCTTAATTTTAAAGTTAGTTGTGGATAAATTTTGATGGCATCTATGTCCTGCAGGGTATTGCAAGAAGACTTCTGAAAGCAGCCCTTCAAGAAGCAGCAAAGAAAAGAGAAATGAGGTACTCGGACTTGAAAAAGATTGATCACGGTGTGAGGAGACATTTTCATGATGACATAACAATTATAGTTTTGTTTCTTGACTCAAATCTGATCAGCAGCAGCTCTTTCCGTGGCCCCCTACTTTCGGTCAAAGGAGGTAACGGTATCTCCGGAAATGCCAAAACTTAGTCGAGAAGTTCCAAACCTATATGGCACTCAAGTCTCAATTCCTTCTCTTGTATCCAGAAACAATTTTTTCGTTTATAAAAGAAAAGAAAGGTTTCTCACTACCTTTTCTCTTCATTCTAAGTTGTATAGCTACCAGTATGATCTTCAGAATCACACCAATAATTTCATAAGAAACTTCCATAGGTAGTAGTGTTAGTGCTGGTGGATGACTTAGAAAAAGCTTATGGCTATTAGTTATGTTAATGGCATCAAGGGTATTGATAAATTCTTGACATTGGAACTTCAGGGTACTTGAAATCTTTTCTCAATCAATTTGAAAATCAAACACATGAAGCATCTCTTCAGGCTTCAGTTCAACTCTTAGGACCCTTTGAAGTGCAACATTATTCATAGTTCTTAGAATTTTTTTATGTTGCACGTTGGTGAACATCTCAAGCTCCCTTTAGTCTTAAAGGATGCAATGATGCAATTTGAACTCCCTTTCTATCATACAACATTTGTGTTCTCCTAAGCCTGAGCTTAAGCCGAAGAATTTTAAAGTTTGAACTCTGGTTCAGTCAAATCTAATTTAATTTCTTAATTTCGAATCAAAATCTAATTTAAGCCGATCAGATCAAAGACTAATTCATCAGCCTTATCCAATATGATTGGTTTTCCTATCTCTCTTTGTATCCAAAGGTGCAAACTGTAAAAAGATTTACAGATTTCAGCTGCCTTAACTCTGGTTCAATGAAATAATTAACGCGATTTGCTTCCTCCAGAATACCATCACTTCATACTTTCACATTCAGAACATTCAATAAACTTACATCAAGATGTACATGCGAAAAATAATTGCTGATGGAACATACCATAAACTTTAAGTCCATATGAGCTTTTTATTTCCAAAGAAATCGATTACAAATCCAATTTAGGTAATTCTGATTCATGTATACATATTAAACCGATATTAAATTGCTCTGCCACTCCATCTTCAGTTCTATCAGCTTCAGTCCATGCATTTCAAATACAGGAAGCCTCAACCTTTAACCACTTTCAATGTCAAACAATTGGACAAGACCAGCAGACTAAAACTAGGAGGAATCTATTCAGCATTCCCGTCATACAGTATAACTTGGAAGATTTTCCTCAGATCTTGTCCCATGAACATAATGACTCAATCTGAGATGTTTGTGAGGAACCTTTTAAAAGAACAGCATTCCCCCTCACCCCCCTATGATTCAATCTGAGATGTTATTCCTGAAAAATTCAGTGTCAAACTCTTCTGCAGAGAGGAGGGGGCTTAAGCAAATGCAAGTAGCATACCAGGCAAACTATTTCAGCAATACTCGCCATATCTTGCTCATATACACAGCCAAAGACCATACAGAAAGACCTGAAGAAATATAAAGCAAGACAACACCAGCAGCCACCAAACCTGATCCTCCAAAACTGGAGAAGAAAGAAGATAGAAAAGAAATGTCAGCCATCTCAAAGAATGATAAATAAATTAGCCTTGTGAGATTACCTCGTATCAAAAGGTATTCACCCTAAAGTAGAAAAAAACTAGAAGGAAAGCAGGTAGGACCTGTTGTCTCGTGTAGCCAGGAGGATGATTAACGCAGTCATCTGTGTGGCAGTTTTCCATTTCCCCAAGTTATTTACAGCAACAGCCTGAGAATATGTATTATTCTTTGTTTTAAAATAACTCGGTGAAGCATTTCTGGACAGCAGGCATTCAAAGAAACCTTAAGAGGTCCGAAAATACAGGAACTAAGTGGTAGAAAAGGAAGGGAAATGGTAAACCAACCTCAGACAGTTTACTATTCTGTGAAGCAGCCCATTCTCTGACTGCAGACATGGTAATCTACAAAGATTTAAAATTGAAATGTTGTCTGAGAGAAGTACTTTATATCAATGGCCTTATGATTTCACTTAAGAAAAATTGCATTAGTAATTCATGTGGGCTTGGTCACAGGTGTTTACTTAAAACATGATTGGCATTGAAAAATAAGGAGAAAAAGCAAAAGACTCTGGATTAGTAGTACTTCAATTTCGTTCTAATACACGATACACTTGAGCAACATAGCATGCATGTGTGAAGAATATCCGTAAAGTTCATTGCAACTGAACTAGAAACATGATCGTCTAAGTTGACCTGCAAAACCTACTAAAACTACCTCAACAAAATCCTAAAGATTATGAAAGAACATAATTAACTAAAAACTAAGCCCACCGAGATGGACACTGTTCACCATTAGTGGATATAAATATGATAGGTACAGAAGTATACTTGCCTCCCGCCCAATAATGGCAATTGAAGGCACGGTCAATAGCCATGGGACTTGTCCAAACATTTCCAAAGGTCTAGTACACAGTAGCACTAAGGTGGCAGCAACCATAAGCTACATTAAGTAGGCATAAGAACAAAACAAGAAGATTTAAACGGTCCTTGAAAGCCATAAATGTTAAATCTACCTGAATTACACTAAAAAACAATGTCAGCTCCAGGAAGAAGCAAGTACCTTGTCAGCAACTGGATCCAAGAATGCACCAAAAGCAGTGCCTAACCTCATCTAAAACACAATTAAAACCAAAGCTTCAATAATCATTCACCCAACCTAAATTTACTCTTCTTCCCTAAAAAAAAATAGTATACCTTCCGCGCCAAGTACCCATCAAGCCAATCAGTAATTGCTGCCGCAATAAAAATACTCGTCGTAGCTGTTCTTCCCCACCAAGCATCCACATAAAAGGCTACCATAGCAACAAGCATAGGAGTTATTTCCCTCGTCTAAGAATTACCAGCTTCTGGGTTCTTCACAGTGAACAAAAACAATTCATAGACTACGAGATCTATAAGCATCCCACATTAAAAGACAATGCACTGAATCAGATCCTAAATATCCCCAAATGTCACAAAATTCCAACTTCCCAACCATTTTACGGCACAGCAACGAAAACCCAAAATGCATTAGACAAAACACATAAAGATTAAACAAAATTTCAATCAAAAAATTGGGCAACATAGTCATACTGCAAATGAGAAGAGGCACCGCAGCAACACGACCGAGAGTCAGGACCGTTGGCAATGTGAGAAATTTAGAGCACGCTTCCTGGTTGTGGCCGTCATGTTTCTGCACAGGAGATGATTTGGATATTTGATTCGCGTCCTTTAGATGATCATT
Source organism: Erythroxylum alaternifolium (assembly GCA_027478495.1). NCBI lineage: Eukaryota > Viridiplantae > Streptophyta > Magnoliopsida > Malpighiales > Erythroxylaceae > Erythroxylum > Erythroxylum alaternifolium. The sequence continues at coordinate 8,938 of JANIIA010108017.1, forward strand.
ATGGTACCAATCAACATCATTGATCTTGCTCTCGGATCCCATCTCGGCTGCAACACCCGAATCGGGTCGGGAAAACCCACCCGAATCGGAGGAAGCAGAAGATGAAGAGGTGTTCTTGCAATAGGAGAAGAAGAAGAAAGAGGAACGCTTGTTACGGCCACCAAATGTAAACCCTAAAAAATTACTACCACCATTACCGCTACATCTATTATTAGTATAGTTATTACTATAATTGAGGTGTGCGCACGATAAGGGTGTAATCCTGCGCCAGCCCGTACGGCTATTATTAAGGGAAAATGAAAAAAGAAGGGAAGAATTAGAGGTTACAGCTGTCGCCGGAGCGGCGGCAGAGGCGGCGGAGGTGGAGGTTGAAACATTACGGGCCCAATTGTAGGGTTTGGTAAAAAGTGAAAAGGCCAAGCTCAGTTTCAGAGCTGGCATGGTCGGCGATTGCGGAGAGAGAAAGAACGCAATTTCAGATTAAAAAACTAAGGGGGTTGCAGGGTTTTTCCTTTTTTTTTAATTGTAATGCGTTGGGTAAATTAGGGCTCTATAATGGGTCACCTGGCCCAAAAATTTTGTTCAAGCCTGAACCCAACTTAAAATCCGATCGAGGTCAGCCTAAGTGGCTCGAAGCCCGGTTTAGCTCATTTTCTATTTTTTAAAAATTAACAAAAAAAACAACATTATTTTAATTTTCTTAAAACTTTTCAAACTGACCCAAGACTTTAAAAAAAAGCTTGAGCCTTCTCAAATGTTAGTTAAATTGGGTCAAATTTGTTGATTTCAAACCGGGTTGAATTCGGCTTTAACCATCACCCGAGGTAAGTCTCTAGTAAGTAAGCTTATGAATGGGTCATGTCGAATCGATTAGAAAAGATTATTTAAATTCAAGTCAATTTATTTTACTTACATCGATTTAAAATTGAACCATTTTAGATAAGTAACGAAATACACTTATATATGCCTTTCCCGACACATACCTAAGTAAGGTTTGGCCTTATCAGAAACGGCAAATTTTGTTCGATTTGATTCAATTCGATTCAGCATAACTCAGGTTGATTGTGCTTTGGATGTTGTGCTTTGGATGTGCTTAAGCTTTTTCTTTTTAATTAGGCTTTAGGTAGAAATTTTGGTTAGAATCGAATTTAAATATATATAATTTTAGATTAAGATCGAGACCGAATTCACTTATTACTTAATCTAAATCCTAAAATTATTATTTAATCATCACTTAAATACCTTAGTAAAAAAAACAATGACATAAATTAACCATCACTTAAATACCTCAATTAAAAAAAACAATGACATGATAACGACTTTCAAAAGAAAAACAAACAAATGGGGACGAACTTATTTAAATTTCCCATTAAATTTATTTAAAATATATTATTTATGAAATTTTAATGTTTTAAATAATAAATATATAAAATAGTTTAGTTTAGATAAGTTATTTATTATTGATATTTATGCATATATAATTAATTAATTTTGAAATATCTTTTTGATATAATTTAAGTGGGGATCATCATTTATTCTAAAATTAATAACTATTGAAATAATTATTTAAAAGTATATAATTTGATACAAAACTAATTTAATATCTCTTGTTTATAATAATTTAAGCCAAAAATATTTTTAAATTTTAAATTACTTTTTAACTTTATAAAAACACAAGCGATTTGATTAATGACATGTGGAAAAAGTCAAATTTTCCTTTGCTTTCGCTAAACGCTCTAATTTCTTTTCCACGATGTTACTGTTTTCTTTAAGTTGTCCATAACTTAACGGTTAAGACTTAAGATTTTTCATAAATTAACGGTTTAAGATTTTTTAAAAAATACTGGACCTAAAGTTAAGTTGGTAAAATAAGCGATTTAAAATATAAAAGGTTAAATTAATTGTTATAAAATTAGTTTAAAATTATATAAAATTTACAAATTTAAAATATGATTGAAAGAAATTGTCTTTATTTATCGAATGATTTAAAGTTTAATTAAAAAGGAGATTATTAAATGAGAATTAATTGATTTATTTGAGTTTATAAAAATTTATTAATTTACTAAAATTGAGCTATTAATTAATAAATGGATAGATTTTAATAATAAAGATTATTAAAGTAAATTGAATAGAAAAGTTGAAAACCGAACTAAAAAATTAGATAATTCAAAATTTTAATGGTTGAATTGGTCGAATTGGTTGAATTTTTTGAACATTAGATTATTAATATATTATTTTTTTTGTACTTGTGAAATGGTTAGAATTATATGTATCTTTTGAGGAAAAATTAAGAGAAGAAATGTAGCACAGATTAATTAAAAATAAAAGCTTTAAAAGAAAAATAAATTAAAAACATATATTTTATTATTAATAATACTCAGTTGAAGTCCCGTTAAGACATAAAATTTGGGAAGGTCCGATAATATATGATCTTAGTTCTACCTAATAAGGAGGCTATTACTAATAAATTCACATGCAATATGTTACGAGGATCTTACAAAATTATAAATAGACTTGTATACACATCTAATAGGATACAGGACATACGAGTGGTGCTAGATTGAAAATAGGAGGTGAAGATTCAACATGTCTATAAGAAAGGAAACCAAAGTGTCAGATAGCCTAGTTAATATAACTAGGCGAGTACACCCAAGATTACATGTTTTTACGAACCTCCGACGAGTTCGAAGTATTTTATACTCCTAAATAGGCAAAGAATTATGTATCGTCGGGGTATGGCCATCGGTTGATTTGTTTTGTATTATATTTTTCTATTCTCTGCATTAAAAAAAAAGATAAAGTAAAATAAATAAATATTATAAATATAAATAGTAAATTTTAAGATATAATTTTTTAATCTGAACCACTGTAAATGCACGCTTATGTACGGTCGCAGATTTAGGCGCAAGGAAAGGCTTTTTAGATTGAAGCAAAAGGACAAATCAGCGTTACCTTCAAGCAAACTTTGAAATTTTCACTAAGTTATCATTTTAATTATTAAAAAAACAGCTAGTTTTTGTAAATTGAAAATGTTTTTTATTGTCAAAGAGAAGAGAAAAAAATATAAAGTTTTGTCTCAACTTGCAATTATAAATACTTAAAGGATATGTTAAGAAATTTTTTATTATTGACCCAATACTAAAATTTAATATAAAATGAATCCTTAATAGGCATAGCAATTATGGCCCAGTCTGACCTTTTTTTAGCCCGAGTTGGCACTGCATGATGTCGTCTTGAAATTTTTTACTTTAAAACCCGAGTCAAGGATTGGTCCATTATGCGAAGTCTTAAAATTTTTTAAAATTCTTTATTTATAATGTCTATTTTTTTATTTTCATTCATTATCTTGATTTTTTTTATTTTCATTCATTATCTTGATTCATTTGGAAACAATTCTCTACTAATTAGAGGTAAGGTTACGTATTATTGGACTTTTCTAGATCCTACGTCTCAGTAAGACTTCTATTAAGTGTTGTTGTCGTCGTCGTCATTATTTATTATGTATAAAGATATTTATGAGATGTTTTATTACTAACCAATAATAAGATCCAGCGAATTTTATATTTTTAATATGAAATTTTAAAAGATACAAAATTTTAACTTCAAAATTTTTAATTATTTACAAATATTGTAGAAAATCTTTCGTTATTAATGAAATAATATTAAGAAATATAAATTTTGAATTATTGATTCATTGTTAAGTTATCCATTTTTATAAAATTATTTACTTGATTAATTTCTATATTTTTATTTTTATTTTATATTTAATCGTTATTAATAATAAAGGTATATTTATAGTAACATTAATAATTAAAAATTTTGTTTTAAAAATAAAAACAAAAACAAAAATAAAAAATTGCAATACAAAAACATAAGTAATATCAACGAATCCTTTATTCTTATAATTCATAATTTATTATTTATATCCATTATATTCCAAAATTCATCTTTATTAAAAAAATATATAACCTTTATAAAAAATGGAGGCCAAGCTGGTCATGAAATGTGACTAAAAAGGCAAAACTTTCTATAATGGATATGGTACTAATAATTAGACAAGCGGCCCTACACCTTTTTGATTGGGACCCCAATTATGCATGTTTTGCTCTGAAGTGACTGCAATGAATATGTATGGATATATACTTATTGCATTGCACACCGGTTTTTCTAACATGCAATCACCATCGTTCATCATGATTGATCAAGATCAAAAATTGAGTTTTGTTTTAAAAAAGATAATACAACTTCATTGCCGACACCATTTTAACTCTTTGTTCGGGCAATTCACTATGAGAGCAACCCAAAGTCAAGTGAAATATCTTTGTGGTCCACATATGGTAAGATTGATTAGATTGTAAGCGACACCGTTTTAAATAATCCTATTTAAAATGAACTCCAGCTCAAGCTAAAAAAAATCTTGTCTAATCAGACTTGAGCTTGAACCTAAAGTCTCAGGTCTGATCAGGCTTCGATTTGAATTTAAGTTTAAAAAGGAAACATTTCAAACTTGACTTGACTCGATAATGCTGTAGAAGATTAAATAAAATTAACTTTATAAGAAACATAATATAATAGCATAATGAATGAAGTGTGTAAAAAGATTCTTAAGTTTGAATATGTTTCCCATTTAACAATTCCAAGATAAGAATAGGCTAAAAGTTGGATTAGTAAAAAACATTCGTTAGCATATTTTGAATGGTGGTGGTTGAGTTAGTAGAGTGAGGGGCATGAAATTTAAAGGTCCTGTATTCGAATTTTCTTATCTACGCTTTCTCGGTCGAGCTTATCGTACAGGACTTGCTTAATGCAGAGTATCTAATTGGCATGATTTACATGTTATTGCGTTGATCCGGAGGTTTATTTAGTACGCATCTAAAGGATAACGACTACAGATTCCTCTGTTTAAAAAAAAATTTATAAAAAATGCCAACTAACTTATTTTGTGATATCATTATTTGCCAAATTAGTGATGTGCTTTTATAAATATTATTAAATTTTTATTCTAATAAAGTGATAGTTAATTTTTATATTTGATGTCTAAGTTGATCAAATGGGCAATATTTTCTAATTAAAAGGTTTAATTAACACCGTCGTAAAATTACATAAAGATTAAATAAAATTAAAGAATTTAAAATATAATTGAGAAAATTTATCGTTTAACTAAAAAATTATTAAATGAAAATTAATTAATTTATTTTAGTTTATAAGAATTTATTAATTTACAAAAAATGACTGATTAATTCATGTATTGATCAATTTTTAATATCAAGAATTATTAACCCGAAAAGTTAAAAACCGAACCAAAAAGTTGGACGGTTCAAAATTTTTAAGGTTAATCGTCCTAATTGGTTGTATTTTTTAATAATTGTTTTAAACATATAAAGTTTCATTATTGCATATTAATTCCTTAATTTGGCTAATGATAGAGTGAAATTGATTAAGAAACAAATAGAAAATAAATAAAAATATTTATTTATAATAAGTTGATACAATAATTATTTTATATAGAGGATATTAATTGTGTTGTAATATATTTATAAGATAATTAATATTAGATTAGAAAATGGTTGATCCATATTTTAAAAAATGCAAAAAATACAATTAAATAACCAAACCTTATTTTATGACCCTAATCTCGTCGTCTAACTCATTATATAAAATTTTGTAGCGATTATATTTTAAATATTTATAAAATTACATATACAATTAATTTATAAATTATTAATTCTCTCAAATCTCGAGCCCACGTTAGAAAAACACCGTTTTCATCTTTTAGATACACACAAACAACCAAACACTGACCACTCTTCGTGTCTCTCTCTCTTCTCCCCTCTCTCTTTCTTGTTGCTGAAATTCAGTTGCAGAGTTTTAAGGAGATAGAGTTGATTTTCCCGAAGATCTCTCTCTCACTGAGCCTCTGACTTTGGAGAAGCTGACAGACCAATCAGATCCGTCCAGCTATGAAGGCCATTAACCCTCTCATCGCTTTCGAGCACAAGAGGTCGGTGTTACGCGCTCACTCTTCTTTTCTCTTCCCTTCTCGCGCCACGCGTCCCTTTTTAAGCTTCTTCACTTCTTCCTCTGCGGTCCGATCGTTTCTGTTTTGCCAGTGTTCATTTTTTAAGTGTTGATCGTTTCGATAAGTGGAGATTTGGATTTTTGGAGTTGATCTTCGTAGCGTTTGAGTGCTTGATCGATTTGTGATCTTTATTTGAAGTTGTCTGTAATTGGATGGAGTTTGAACAATGTGTGATAATAGGCCTAGTTCAGGAATTTTGATCATGAATGTGGTGTAGTTCTATAGTGAAATTGAGTTAAATTGCGTACAAATTCGAGTAGCATGGAGATTAGAGTTGAGATTTTGAGTGGAACATGCTCTTGTCTAGTTTGAGTCCTGGGTCGTTGAAGGCAGATTGCAGGTATGTTTCTGTTAATCTTTGCCTCATTTTACTTGTGGGCATTTTGAACTTCTTTTGTTGAAGTTTTTGTGTTTTTTAATAGGTTGCGTGCTTATGTGGAACTAAGCTAACATATAGTGCAGAATGATTTGTCTATCACTGTCTCTCTTTGTGTGACTGTGTATGAGTGTTGCACTGTTTATTATGTTTGTGTTATGCTTGCTGAATCACTGCAATGGAGGATCTATGTTGTATGATATAGAAGATTTTGAAATAATGCGTTAGTAAATATTCATATCGACAGGGATGCTTATGGATTTGCAGTGAGACCACAACATGTACAAAGATACCGGGAATATGCTAATATCTACAAGGTTTCCTTTTAGACTCCTACTTATTTCTAGCACCTGATTGGTTGTTTAGCCAGTGGAAAAAATTTTGTTTCTTTTTTGTTTTCACTATGAAGTGTTTTTGAGAGAAAAGGAGAGGAACTAACATACCTAGGGTGTTTCTACAGTTTGAGTTTGATAGCAAAAGAATGAAAGTTTGCATATAATGTCTTGTTGTATTTACTCCTTGAGCGATTGAAATTGTAGTTAAAAGGTTAAAATATGTGAAAGTTTGCATATAGTTTATTGTTGTATTCACTCCTTAGGTGATTGAGATTGTATGATTTAAAGGTTAGAATACTTTTTGTTATTGTTCATCTGTTTATCCACATACCATATCTATAGAAAAAGGAAAACGAAATTTAAACAAAGGATAGATAAAGGAAGATAAAATTGCCCCTTTTCATTTTCTCATATACTCACATGTTTAGGAGGAAGAAGAGGAAAGATCAGATAGATGGAAGAGTTTCTTGGAACGAGAAACAGGATCCATTAAATTGGCAGTGAATGGATCATATACAGAAGAAGGAAGCAATGGACTGAGTACCCAAGAGAAGATTGAGAGTGTAGAGACTGATGTTGAAGGAGATAATGTAAGTAGTGAAAAGCCTGGCTCTGATACTTCACCTGAAAATGTCATTGAAAAGGAAGAGAAACAAGCAGCTGAGAATAGAAAAAACCATAAGATCCAAATATGGACAGAGATTAGACCATCACTACGTGTAATTGAAGATATGATGAGTAGCCGTGTGAAGAAGAAGGTCAATCAATTAAGGGAGGACAAGGACCCTAGAACAGTTGTGCCTTCTATGGAGGATGCCAAGATGCTGAAAGGATCAGCTGAGGAGGATTCTGAAGATGAGTTTTATGATGTTGAAAGGTCGGATCCAATTCAAGATTCCCCTTCGACTGACAACGTTAGTGCCTCTATTATGGTTACTACAACTACTGATGCAACCACTCTTGAATCTTTGTGTCCCTGGAAAGAAGAGTTAGAGGTCCTTGTTCGTGGGGGCGTTCCAATGGCGCTTAGGGGAGAGGTATACTCGACCATTATTTCTTTTCAACTTGTTCACTGATTTCTGTACTCATTTCTGATAACAATTTTAGCTATGGCAAGCATTTGTGGGTGTAAGTGCTCGTCGAGTGGAGAAGTATTATCAGGATCTGCTTAAGGCAGAACTTAATACTAATCATGTTGATAAAGAGTTGGACAATCACGCTAAGGATTCAACCATGGATCACTTGTATGCGTCTGAGAAATGGAAGGGACAAATTGAGAAGGTCATTGCAATGATATCCCTCTCTGGATGATAATCCTTGTTTCCTCCTTTCGACATTGTCATTGCAAAATTTCTCATCCTGCTAGTGGTGTTAATGCAGGATTTGCCTCGAACATTCCCAGGGCATCCTGCTTTGGATGATGATGGTAGAGATGCCTTGAGACGCTTACTTACGGCATATGCTCGACATAACCCCTCAGTTGGCTATTGCCAGGTACTTGAACCTACAATGCTAATTGCAGTCAGTTGAATATTTTCCTCACTTCAAATAGCTAACTCTTTTTGTACTTCACATTAATGATTATATAGGCCATGAATTTCTTTGCGGCCCTGTTACTGCTTTTGATGCCAGAAGAAAATGCCTTTTGGTATGCTTAGAAACTTAGTTGGCACAATTCATTTAAGAAAATTATTTACCATGATATCTTCATAGCCAAAATAGCGCTATTTTTTACTAAATTTAGCTTGTATTCTCAGGGCATTGATGGGCATTATTGATGATTATTTTGATGGGTATTACTCGGAGGAAATGATAGAGTCTCAGGTAATGTTTACCAAAGTTCTAGTTTCTCAATGCCATTGTTTTTACTGTCATTTTATTTTTCTCACGGCAAAAGAAAAATCACAGGATATCACTTGACATTTACAAATAGATATTCTGACTGATTTGTTTATCCTTTTCAGGTTGACCAACTTGTTTTTGAAGAGTTGGTGCGTGAAAGGTTCCCTAAATTAGGTTGGTATAAGTATTCATATGATTTCTTATATCTTTCAAGTTCTTTAAATTAGCAAGAAATTGGATTTCATATGTCAACATCAATTCTATGTCAGTGAATCATTTGGATTACCTTGGAGTGCAAGTGGCATGGGTGGCTGGGCCATGGTTCCTTTCCATCTTCATGAACATGCTTCCTTGGGAAAGTGGTCAGGTTTTTTGTTTTAATGCATGACTTAGTACATTTTAACATTGCGTGCTAAGATTCATTAATTTTACATCAGTTCCTTAATTTGGATCCATTGTTTCCAAGGAAAGCTAACACATAAACTGATGCTGTCCTCGTTACTTCAGTTCTGCGAGTGTGGGATGTGCTTCTCTATGAAGGAAATCGTGTCATGCTTTTCAGAACAGCACTTGCCTTAATGGAGTTATATGGTACTGGGTGAACAATACTGAGTTTTTTTTTATAATATCAATGGATGTCATATTTATTTATCTAAGTTGCTGTTGCCCTTTTTTCTTTGTGAAACTTGATTTAGTTTCAGTTTTTTGTAGGCCCGGCAATGGTTACTACTAAGGATGCTGGTGATGCAGTAACTCTGCTACAGTCACTGGCTGGTTCAACATTTGATAGCAGTCAACTAGTTTTAACAGCTTGCATGGGTTACCAAAATGTGAATGAAACTAGGCTGCGAGAACTGAGAAATAAGCATCGGCCAGCTGTTATGACTTCAGTTGAGGAGAGGACAAAGGGGCTTCAGGCTTGGAGGGATTCCCATGGTTTGGCATCAAAGCTATATAATTTCAAACATGACCCGAAGTCAATTCTGATAGAAAAGCATAGAAGTGGTGATTTCTCTCGCTCAGAGTCTGGATCTACTAATGCAGATGATGTTGTCATTAGCCTGACTGGTGATGGGGAGGTAGACACTACTCCAGATCTCCAAGATCAGGTGGACTGCATCCCCTCTTAAGCATTATCTTTTATGAATTTTAGGAGTTAATGCATTGTTAACTTTTTACTGTAAACTGCAATCTCTAGACTTTCAGTGTTTGCATGCTGTTCTCCTGTTAGTGGTTATATTTTTTATTTTTTGGGAGGGTGTAGGGGGTTGGGGACTATGTTTGTACATGTTTGAGTGTTTTGATTTTCTCATATAAATGATGTTACAGGTTGTATGGCTAAAGGTTGAACTGTGCAAGTTGCTAGAGGAGAAAAGATCTGCTGTTCTGAGGTCGGGATTTCTATTGTGATGTGTCTTTGCAACCTTACAAGCTTACATGTACTACATGCTTCAAATCATTTCGTGGTTGTCTTTGTTCTGTGCCCTGAAGTGTAGATGTCATGTGGATTTGCATTGTTGCACTGTTCCTTGGAGATAGTCTCCGCTGGATCAGACTTCCACTATTGTGCTCTTCATTGATTTAGTATTTTTGTCTCTGTTAAGTGGCTTGACGTCATTTTACACATTGACTTTTGAGTCCTTTATTATCAAACTGATAGTTTGTTCTGTGGCAATATGTAAGATGGAGCTTGGTTATTTTTCTTCTTAACGGAAGAGTGGCATGGAATAGCTGAAATGGTAGAATAGAGGATATAAATTTTATGTAGAAAGGGATTGTGGCATGGTTAAGGTACAAGCAAGGGAACAAGACATACAAGTAGACATGAAACTGCACTTTATTCTAGTATTTGTAGGACCAGTGAATTCAGTGAATTTGGGTAGTCTTCTACATATTGTAATTTGTTCTTTTTAGGCATTAACTAAATGAAGTTTTTGACAAGTTCAATTTTTAGGATGCACTATTCACAACTTTTCAGGTGCAAAGCTCTGGCCTTAGATGGAACATCTTTTTGATCATTTCCCCAGAAATGGAGCAGAGCTAGATATTGAGCAAGGATCACATTTAAATTGTGAATGTAAATGAATAGAGTAGCAGATATTGTCTATATAGGTGGCAGGTTGTGTCGAAACGTAACTGGAACTTTCGTGCTGTGGTTTATGTTTCTGTAGGCAGCATTCTTTATTTTTTGCTTCATACTTCATCTCTATCATATGATCCTATTGGTTTGTGAAATTATTTTCTTTGAAAGATTATCTCATATTTACCTTGTATCAATTCTTTATCAGGGCTGAGGAGTTGGAGACAGCTTTGATGGAGATGGTCAAGCAGGACAACCGACGGCAATTGAGTGCTAGGGTATACATAAACTTTATTTTTTCTTTCTTACTTGGAAAATCTTTTTATACGAACTTTGGGGCTTTATATTAATAAAACAACGAATAAATAAGAGATAAATAACTTGAGAACATATGGGTTTTTGGGGGAGGGGGTTTGCGAGAGCAAATATGTTTTCATGAAGAACTATCAGAATAAGAAGTCCTTCAGAATTAAAAAAAAAAGTCTTACGGTGAATTTCGTCTAGATGCACAAGGTCTTCCATCCAACGCCACTGGAAAATGATAAAAGCTGCTATCAGATATGTTCGATGATCAGTCTTCTGTGAGTTTAGGATTTTCACTGACATGGTCTTGGGTTTTTGAAATGAAATTGTAATTGTTAGTCGAACTGAAATGGGTAGTGATTTTGTTCTTTGAATTGTTATTTATCTCAGCTTCTCTTCATCTATATAAATACCGGGCCAGACCCGGATGTGCCAATGCCTAATCCTGATTCAAATGCATTGCATTCTGAATATTTGCTTATGATCTCTAGGTTGAAGAGTTGGAGCGTGAGGTTTCCCAGCTGCGAAGGGCCCTTGCTGATAAGCAGGAACAAGAAAATGCAATGCTCCAGGTTCATGCTTGTTTCATATTTGCTTATAGCGCTTATCACATGCAAAGCCATTGGTTCTTCTCTCATATTTGACTTATAATTTTGTTACCGATGCTGAGATCACTTAGTAACCATGCAGGTCTTAATGCGGGTGGAGCAAGAGCAAAGACTAACAGAAGACGCACGCAGATATGCTGAACAAGATGCGGAAGCGCAAAGATATGCGGCTCAAGTGCTTCAGGTTTGTATTTTTCAGTTGTTTTTGTTGAATATTTTGCTAGACTTGTGTGAATCATAGTTTTCAGTGATTCTTAGATAATTTGCGTGATGAGCCTGGAAAACTAATTTTGTTGCACTATCACTTAATTCTGATATTTATTAGACGGTGATTATATTAGTGATGCTTCCTTTCTGCGGAGAGGTCGTCTGAACTTTCTAACTTACAGTTTAATTGCTTCTTTGATGATCATCAACTACTACAACTGTTACATATCTGCAGGAGAAGTATGAAGAGGCCATGGCATCCCTTGCTCAAATGGAGAAGCGTGTGGTTATGGCAGAGTCAATGTTGGAGGCGACCCTGCAGTACCAATCTGGTCAACTAAAGACACAACATTCTCCGAGGTAAGTAGTCAACTTCCTTTCAGAGTAAAATATATGCAGCTCAAGTTTTCTTGTTGACTTGTTAATTATACTACGGTTTTTGAATCGTGTTGGATAGTATTTGGATTTTATGATGTTAAATAAAATATACTGTTTTGCTCATGCTTCTGAATTTCCATTTCGATTGAGGTAATGTGCACGTCACATTCATCAATTTCTGGAAATTAAACACTGTAGAAAACAAGGCATTTTAACTACGAATCTATGTCTGCACATGTCTATTTGGAGTGTGTAAGTTACCCAGTTGGATCACATAGTTGCTTAGAGATGAATCTAAAATTTTTCAGAACTTCTCCTGGGCAAGCACATAAAGCAAATCAAGAGGCTATTCAAGACATACCTCCAAGAAAGGTTGGTTTATTAGCTCGACCTTTCGGACTTGGATGGCGTGACCGAAACAAGGTTTGTCTTTTACGTATTTACGTCGATATTAATTTCACACACTAAGAGTAAGTCAGTTTGGATGTTGTTTAACCAAAATGGACAAAACAGGGGAAACCTGCTAATATTGATGAGGCAGAAAATGGCAAGTCGTTCACGGAGGAGCAAAGTCCAAGCAATGAGCAGAAGGAGACAAATGGTCATGCAGTTAAGGAAAACGAGTAGAGTATTTTAGGTTCGGTATAACTAAAATATCTTAAGTTGTCAAGACTGGTAGATAATTTTTTGCCGTACCATTCAGAGTGTAGATCACTTTTCTTCTTTGGTCATCTTTTTATATAACACGTCCCTTGTAGAGCTATTTCCATTTATTGTTTTTTCATTGTTCAGTAGCAATATTAGGTCTCTTTATAGCTGAATAGTATGTAAAAAAGAAACATGAAATCCTTCATGAAACAATTGTATAATCTTCGATTCAATATTGCTTCTTCTGTGAATATTTCTTCGTATTTTCAATGTGAACAACAGAAACAAAATGAAGTTTACTCTGATTGGAAGAAAGTTTGAACGGACGAAAGTTCAACCCTGAAGTTTTTCCCAATTTGTAAGTGTAATTTTTTCCGTATCGTTTCAATTTTATCAGATGTCGATGTTCAACCCTCTAGTTCTTCTCAATTCATGAGTGTTGAAACTTCTTTGTATCATTCCAATTTTATACAAAAGATAGCTATATGATCTGGTATTAAGAATATGGTAAAGTGAATCTCTTCAAGGATAGACCAATTTCTATTTAGATACAGAGCCATTGTACAAAAGAGCTTGTGCAAAGAAAGGGCACAGTTTTGGATGGAGGGAGGGAGATCACTATAGTAAAACAAAAGTAACCAAAAAAGAAACTCACACAAAATGGTGAGAAAATAAACTAAATAGAAAAAAAAGGGTTTATGGCAAAGATAAAATCGTGTATTGCAGCAATAGGAATAACATTCTAGCTAGCTGCACCTGTTGAAATTGAATCCTGTTCAGTGACCTTCTCATTGTAGATATATAAACCTGTACTTACAAAGCTTGCAATCATGTCAATTGGCTCCTGAGGATGGTATGATTCCCTAAACATGGGTGCATTCTAAAATTCGCCTATCAACTTCACGGTTCCCTTCTAGTTCTAGGAGTAGACGAGCCTGTGCGGGAGCTGTTTACTGACTGAGTCTCGGGATCGTACTTTTGAGAAGCAAGATAAGTAAGAGCTGTAACTACATCAGCTATGAGGGGCCGCATGTTAGGCTGTTCCTGAACACACATTGCAGCAACTGCGAGAGCTTGGTACAAACCCCTCACAGGATATTGACCTTGGAGAAGTGGATCGGCCATTTGGGCAAATTTCCGTCGATCTTTGAATAAAGGCCGTGCCTGCGTCACGGGAACAACATTAGATCAAGATTCAAAGCAAAACTATCCAGATCACTAAATATTTTTATTTCTACTTAGGTTGGACTGCATAAAGTGAGTAACATCATGAAACAATATACCAGGAACTGATAAATGGGCACATAAGCCTGAGGCAAGAAATTGGCAGAAATCTCAAGGATCAACTACAATTCTCACCCAGTAAAGACCCAGACTATTAAATCTTGAGGAAACTCAGCTCTGAAACCGAAGGAAAAGGAGAAGCACTTAATTGCAAGTTTGTCCATGCCGAATCAATTATATAAGATGAAAAAACTCCCTCCATGAAAAGAGTATAATACTTATCACAAGTTCATAACCTCAGTATGCTACAAGTACACCTAATGCTACATGACTTTCACGAGTATTGACATTGTAAGTCCGAAGTTCTGACAATGAAGGTCACTGCAGACTTAATCTGATTTCCAAAGATAGTCACCTAGTTGTCTTTCCTCTTTACAGGGTACCGGTTCATCCTTTCTTTATCTTAGCACTACCTAGAAGTAGTTCTTCAGACATGGTTTGATTGTAAGATAATGGTGAATTAAGGAATTTGTTGTTTCATCAATTTCAGGTCCAAATATACCATATGAAACATAAGTCAAATTAAACATTGCTGGTCTTAAAACGTTATAATATCCAAGAGCATATAATAGATCAGAAGTAGTTCATGCCATGCCAATAAAGAAAACATACTTTCACAGAAGTGAGAGGCTAGTTCAAACTGACCACTGCAATGATATTTCAAACCAAATACTGCAATGATAAGATGGACCTTCAGTTCACAAAAGGCCACAAGTGTCTTACCCATGCAACTAGATTATGCTCCCCGCCACCTCTGGAATTGTCAATAGCTTTCCTACCGGTAATGATTTCAAGGAGTACAACACCGAAACTGTATACATCTGATTTTAGCGTAAGCTGACCCGTCATTGCATATTCGGGAGCACAATATCCATAGGTTCCCATCACTCTAGTGGAAACATGAGTCTTGTCTCCAACGGGACCCAATTTTGCCAACCCAAAATCAGATAGCTTGGGATGATAATTTTCATCAAGCAAAATGTTCGAACATTTCAAATCACGATATATCACAGGGGGGTTAGCTTTGTCATGCAAATACTCCAAGCCCTTAGCAGCACCGGCAGCTATTTTCATTCTCGTAGTCCAATCAAGTCGTTTTCTATCAGGTGGCAGATCTAAAATATAAATGCAATAGAAGAAAATTACTGATGTATGTCAAAAAACATTAACCTTAAATGAGTATAAAGATGCTCAAAGGTATCAATAAAATGGGCGTCCAACGGGCAATGACTCGTGAACAGTTAGCAAAGTGATTGGAAAGAAATATTACATTCACATGACTAAGGAATATCTGTACACTTCTCTAACTGCACTCAAGATAAGAACAAAACACATGTATTCTCATAGCACTTCCTTCTAATTTGTAATTTATTTAACAAAACCTCCCTTCTTTGACTCATTAATTAATAATTTTACCATTTCAAAGAGAGTATCAAACTTCTGAAGCCTAACAACTATAAATCAACTATTTGTGAGCTTACCATGCAGATGATCTTCCAGAGATCCTAATGGCATGTATTCATAAACCAAAAGTCTTTGGTCTCCATCAGCACAGTACCCTATCAAGTTAACAAGATTTGGATGGTGAAGTAGGCTCAACATCAATACTTCAACAAGGAATTCCCTGTTCCCCTGTAGTCCATTGCGATCAAGTTGCTTAATAGCAACGACCTACAACATATCAAAGAAATATTCAGGTCATTTGGAGCATTACATTTTGTGCTGAACTAATAGTTACAATGCCAAAGATAAAAAGGTGTTCAATCTAAAATTTGAAGCAATAATCTAGTTTTGGATCAGATGGATTCACAATATCTTGAAATTAGAATCAATTACTCGAATGCTCCTTTTGATTCTTTGAGCTGACAAGTTTCATTATTATCTTTCCACGATCAATCAGTTCTTCTCTTGGATATGAGCATCATAAGGTAATCAAGAAGATAAAGTTTCCAGGGAACGATTTGATCTACATCTACAAACAATGATTAGATACAATGCATTGTCCTTTTGTAAATCTTCATTTAAAAAGCCAAATCCAACTAGTTCAACAAACCTTATTGTTACTCTCCAATCTTCCTTTATATACTCGGCCAAAACCTCCTTCACCCAAAAGACAATCTGCCCTGAAGTTCTTTGTTGCAGCAGCCAATTCACGGAATGTAAATGTATGCGCTGCAATATGATCAGTGCCTCCATCCTTAGGAATATCCTTCTTAATATCCAAGGTCAAGTTTACCTTCATTTTCTCTGCATAAAACAATAGAACAACAATATGCATTACAATCAACCCACCAATAATTTGAAACACAACAAATAGTGCTCACTATCACATCAGTTGAACTAAAAACAGTTCTGAACCAGGTTATCTAAAAAATCTTTTCATCCAAATTTGAGAAACATAACAAGAAACAGAAGATAAAACAATCATCTAGGAATGACCAACTGGATTATTCCCCTTGCATATCTAACTCTATTGCTCTGACAAGCATTGCCTGCTGCCCAAAACCTAGAACGACCATGAATACTCAACAATAAAATGATATGAAACACTCTTTCATGACATATTAGCACACATGTACCTTTAGAATTTCAATCAATCATTTAAGAAAAAAATAACAAGGGGCCAACTGTGAACTTAGTGTAACAAGATATCCCACAATGCCAGATAACTGCTGAAATGAAACACTGATGAACAGTTGGAGGGTCTGGCCAAAATAATCGCAATCTTAGTAATACTCAACAACCCTAAATAAAAAAAGAGGACACATTTTGTGAACCAACTTCATGAGGTAGAATGACTTCATGTATAAGTCTGCTGACAATTAGGCCACACGCCTAGTGAAAGCCGAGTTTTTGACTGATAGTACCTTTCCCCCACAAAAATTATACATGCAAACAAAACAGAACTATTCAGATAAATTATCAATGAATCTACACCGTTAATATGTAACTGATTCCCACAGATTGGGAATCTATCGGAGAAATTTTAAAAAATCCCAGAGCTTCAAAAGGTATAGAAATGACTACGATCGAAATTCATCACCTTCAGGCCAAAAAATGACCTTGAAACTGAACCACATTAGCGCAAAACAGCGATTAAATTAGCGTCACCAACAATAACCCCCGTGTCCAATCCAGATCAACACATACCTCAATACCCTCGAAAAGAAAGCTTCAAACTTTGATGAATGTGACCCAGTTGTCATGAAATTCACCAACTTTACATGAAATAACTACTTTAAAACGATATCATGAACCAATACAGCAGAGAGGGGGGGAAAAAGAAGAAGAAGCAAACTTTGAAATATTCTCTACTTAAAAGTACCTGAAGATGATGGGATCTGATCATCAGGGTTGTTGTTGTTCTTCTGGGGTTTCTTTTGGTTCTTTCTTGACTTTCCAGAAGAGAGAAAGCAACCCATGATCGGCTTCTCTCTGTTACTTCAGAAGAGTATCCCCAAAGACAGAGACAGGGACAGAAGCCGAGACAGAGAAATATAAAGAGAGGGGAGAAAAGAAGTGTGTGTTCTCTTCGAAAATAGTTATATATTCTTTCTAGTTTGTCTTTTTTGCTCTTGTGTCCTTCCTGAAAACGTGTCCCTGTCTGTCCGATATTCACAAAACAGTCCCGTAGTTCTTGCATTTCTCTAAAATAGGACCTAATTTTGTAATTTTAAAAACTTACTCAAAAGAGCGTTTAATATTAACTAGTATTAATAGAATTAAAAAACAAATCTAATTTCAAATTTAATATGGTGTTTTCAAAAAAAAAATTAATATGGTTTTCGCAGTATTGATATAACCCTTGTTTCCAATTACTAAAAAGACATAAATTAAAATTTTAAAAAGATATTTATTAAAGTTTCTATCAAAATTTTAAGATATCATAACTTGGAATGTCAATAAGTTAGGTCCGGACTATAATAACCCGTGGCTTGATGGGACAGCCATTTATTTTTTAAACTAAAAACTTCCAAAATTACGTCGTTTTGAAAAAAATAAGAGGGTCACGAGTTAGGCCGAGTCGCGGTTTCC
>JANIIA010108325.1:0-27104 GCA_027478495.1 Erythroxylum alaternifolium
TTTGATATGTACAGTTTGTACACTCATGTATATACAGATGTTTTGGAGTAATACAAAGAGGATTTTGGTTTTAAAAAAATTTGTGAATGTCATTTACTGATTCTTATATTTTTAATGTATGTGATGCCATGTGGAGTTTGATAGTATTTTCACGTAGCGCTCCGTTATCTTGGGATATGTGTCGGAATGACCTACGGGTGTTCCGGTACGTACTCTAGGGTAATGGGGGGTTACACATTGTATCTTCTGAAGGGTCGAAAATAGGGCAGAAGATAAACAGTGAACAGTAACACAAAAGAAGTTGTGAACAGTAACAGAGAAGAAGTCTGTGAACAGTAACACAGACGAAGTCTGTGAGCAGGAACATAGAGGAATCTGTTTACAGTAACATAGAAAAATCTGTATACAGTAACACAGACGATACTCTTTAACTTATATAACTTCTTAACTCATTTTTATAACCCTTGGCCTATGTTCTATCCTCTGTAGTTGACTTTTATCTTCTGTGTTGACAACTTATCTTCTATGGTCTATCCTCTGTGTTCTATCCTCTGTAGTTGACTTTTATCTTCTGTGTTGACCACTTATCATCCATGGTCTATCCTCTGGGTGATGACATGTCCTCTGTGTTTTGACATCATCACAGACGATACTCCTCCTCTTTATTCTTCCTTTCCTCTGTGTTCTGACGTCAGCAAAAACGATACTTCTACTCTTTACTCATCCTTTCCTCTGTGTTCTGACGTCAGCACAGATGATACTCCTACTCTTTACTCATCCCTTCTTCTGTGTTCTGACGTCAGCATAGAGGATATTTATACTCTTTGTTCATCCTTGCCTCTATGTTCTGACGTCAGCACAAACGATACTTCTACTCTTTACTCATCCTTTCCTCTGTGTTCTAACGTCAGCACAGATAATACTCCTACTCTTTACTCATCCTTTCCTCAATGCTCTAACGTCAACACAGAGGATACTTATACTCTTTATTCCTCCTTACCTCTGTGTTCTGACATCAGCACAGAGGATACTTATACTCTTTATTTTTCCTTTGCATCTTCCTTATTTAATGAAATCTACCAACCTTCTCAGCCACTCTCATTCATTCAACTCTCAGGTCAGAAGTACACAAACACAACATCAATCGCTTCTCAAACCTCAAAATTTATTTGATCAACACATGCAACGTGAAACGCAGCAGCGATCATAATCATGCGCAGAATCATACATATATTTAATTCATCCCCAGAAGAATATTTGTTTTACAAGGCTTTAATAACCTTACAAGTCATAATACATCAATACACTTAAACCAGTAAAAATTGAAAGGTGGATAAAGCCTTAAGTTGTCAAAAATCAATCTTAAGATTACAAAAGAAAAACATGCAGGCTGGGTACTTCCTTGAATCCTGGCTTTCTCACTTTCTTGTTCTTCACTTAAATTGGACAGAATTAGGAGGGGGTGAGCTTAAAGCTCATGGGAAACAGGTTTATAACTTAGGAACAAGCAGAAAATCTTTTTGCACAATTAAAACATGTTCAATTACAAATCATGCATGCATTCATCTTGTCAAAGAAATCATAAGTACATCAGAATGGCTTGGGTGGATCCAAAACAGAACGTACTAGACATTTCCCTTAAGATTCCTGTGTAGCTGTGAACAGAACGTACTATCGCAATTCCATTTTATGGTCTTGTGTAGCTGTGAACTTATGGGGGTCCATGAAGGAGCTCTATGCCATTAGCGGGCAGGCGGGAGAAGCCTTTAGACAAGTGAACTTGACTTAACTTAGGGGACCACCACAAACCCACATAACAGGTATATTTCATGTTCTTGAATGCTTACTGCCCAAAATGGCAATTCTCGAAAACTTGCTTTTCATATCCAAAAACATGGTTTCATAAAGTTTGCAACTTTTGAAGAAAGAATTTTTGTATTTAAAACATGCATCAACATATAACACTTTGTACCACTCCAAGCAAGAACAAACAAATGCACATTTTAAAGTAATCGAAATCATTGAAAGAAAAACACTTATTGTTTATTTCTTCATCATAAAACTGTAACCCACCTTAAAAATCTTTGCTTGCTTAGGTATTGGACTTAAGGATGTCTTTCCTCTTGCTTCTTTTGCCTTTCTTGAACTCCTCCTTGATTTCCTTCATAAAGACATAACTCCCATTCAACAAAAAATTCGGATTTGACTGACCCATAATGCACATTCACTAAAATGGATTCTAGAATACTTAACTCATATATTTTTTAAGCTCTTTGAACCAAAACCTTTCAAAACTCCAAGAGATAATAACGACTTACCTTGAATCCTCACCAAATAATGAGATTCTTGGCTCTAAAGAAGGCTCTTTCTTTCCTCTGTCTTTTTCCCTTCTTGAGTAACCTCAGATTCTCTCTTTAAGCCTTAGAAAAATTGTGACCTAGCTAAAAGCTCTATTCTTTTCACTCTTCTTCAAAACCTCTCTTCTTATTTTCTTTCTCTTCTTTTCTCTCCCATTCTCGTTTTTCACTCTTCTAAGATAACAAGACAACAATTCCTTTTCCCATTTTACCCTTAATGAGTCCCAAAAGTCCACTTTACCCTTCCTTATAAGCTTAGGCTCTTTTGATACTTAAGTTACATGCCAAAAATACCCTCAATTCATTCTCATGCATTTATTTCACTAATTAGCGAAATAAACTTTTACTCACATTCTAATAAATAATTAATCTCCAAAAATGATTCTATCATGATCCCAAAAATTATTCTAAGGCAAAAAAATTCAAATCTCGTGCTTATTCTATAAACTATTATGCTTAATTTAACAAAAAATTTGGGGGCCAACATATTGATTGTGTTATCCTATGCTTATTGTTTGGGTATTATGTTATGATTATCTTAGTGTGTTCATTAGATTGTTTTATTATGAACCCATTGCTAGAATCTTTAATATAATATGTAATTATTATACTGAGATTCATTTGTAGTAATTAATGCTTTCAGATCATTAGAGAGACAATTCGTGATTGTTGTGTTTCCAATTGGTGTCAAATCATCATTGATAACATAGCCTAAGCTAAATGGCCTGAGTTTGTGTGGTTGTTGCCTTGATTAATCTGTTTTCCTAATTCATAATGCGACTATCCAATTAAATCTTGAAATCGTATCCTAGGTAGGTTTAATTAATGAGGTGTCTCTTAATTAAACATGCTCTAAGGGAAGACTAGGGTTAATAGAGCTTATCATTAACCTACGATTAATAGTTGCTAGGAGAGGTAAGAGAACAACAATTCAATAAAGTATGTTTAATTGAGTGTAGGACAAAATAGAACTGATGAATGGGTCCTAATTAATGACTTTATCACTTTCATTATTTTAAAATGTTTTTTAATTTGTTTTCATTAGTTTAGTTGCATTTTATTTTCTTATTCAAAAGCAAACAAAATCCCCTATACCTTAAACACTAATTTATTTCATTTCCAAAGCTTTACACACATTCTCTGTGAGATCGACCTAGACTCACCACTGCTATAGTTGTAGATCTAGCTATTTTGAGTAGTGTGTATGCTATGTCAATATGTTTATGATAAATTCCAAATATTTATGTAGCTGAATACTTATAGCTTTATTAATTCTTCAAATACAATTTAAGATGTATCATTTATTTTATTAATTAAATTTAAATTTAAAAATAGGTTTATATTTGAATTAAAATGAGCTTAGATTAGAGATTTGGTATAATTTATTTGAAAATGACAAGAAGAAATAGAGTTCTTCTACAATGTTTCAAAATGGTAAATGTAATTCAAACCTAATTAATTCTTTCTTTCTTTTTACTATTAAAATAATTTTAACTACACATATATCTAATAAAGTATCCAATATAGAATGAGCTCAATTTAGTTATTACCCCACGTTAGCCACATTAACAATAGGTATTAATGAGGTTGATTCCTAAGCTA
The DNA here is from genome assembly GCA_027478495.1 of Erythroxylum alaternifolium. Lineage (NCBI taxonomy): Eukaryota > Viridiplantae > Streptophyta > Magnoliopsida > Malpighiales > Erythroxylaceae > Erythroxylum > Erythroxylum alaternifolium. The sequence continues at coordinate 3,960 of JANIIA010108325.1, forward strand.
TGTTTGACAAAAAATTTGGTATTTTGTGTATAAATTTGACTAATATTATGAAATTGACTAAACTTTACGATTTAATATATAATTGATTTGTAAATTTATATTGTTTTTCAATTTTGTAAAGCTATTTCTTTAATAATTGATATTATCTCTTAATCTTGTAAATATGGTTTTTTGTTCAAATTAAAGAATATCTTAAATAAATCTAAAGGTGAAGAGTGCCTTAAGAGCAATACAAAAGTCAAAAGGCAACTAGAAAGCAAATGCTCAATCAAGTAAAAGCAATGTCTAGCTAACACCAGAGTCAAAATTTTATGATGATGCTAGCCTGAAAATTTAAATAAAACAAACACTACATTAACTGAAATATAATATATTGATCAAATTTACTAAGCTGATAGTATATTGCTCTTGCTAAAGTAATGAGGATTTAATTTTTTTTTCTGCATAAGCTTTGTATAGCTTAATTAGCCATTTGTATAGTTCCTCCATCCTAGCATTAATGCAACATCAATATGGAATTGGCCTCAGCCTTTTATTATTATTCCTCCCTTTTAACTAATCATCCTTGTAAATATATATTCCACCTTTTAGTCGTTTCATTATATGTGTTCAACATCTTATAGCTTACAATTTCTAATTTGATTTTTTAAAAGTCTTGAATTCCTTTTCATCAATACTAAGTATATATTACATCTAATGCAATTTTGAAAAGGATATAATCGCCAACTGATATGTTGTGAGACAACATAGCCCAATGCACTATATTTTTTCACTCAATCTTTTAGCAACAACCTATTTATATATCTATTGAGTACTTTTCTATGAGGATGACTAATATATTCAAACTCTAAATTGTAATGTTATGTATAAGGGGTTAAAGTTATTTATACCTTTAATCCTATAGAATGTATTAAGATGTTCCTTATTATAAGCCAAAGTATGAATAAACCCTTAGAAGAACTCTTCTTTGACTAGAACAACCGAAACCAACAACTTTAGGAGATATTCTTTAAATATTTGTTATATGAGTTGTTAGTGAATCTCTATAAGCAATGCCTCTTCTAAGTTACTTGATCTCTCTAATTAGATTAGGGAGGTAGAAGGGAACCTTTCTTGACATGGGGCCAAATCCCCTAAAGCTACAATGCCATTCATTACTTTGAATCATCTCCTTAATTTTAGCATTGTCTAAGATCATATGCCTTAGGTTCTACATCTCAACAATTAGGTACAATAGTCCAACCTCACATCAACTATTATACCAAAACCAATTACTCTCTCCATTGCCAATTTTATAGTTGCTTTCCATATCCATAATATCCATTAACCTTAGAAGCTAAACCATACTTCAAGAGGAGTCACTTATTTCTTTAACTCTTTAGAATTTATATCCTTTTATATAATGACCATAGAGCCATTTGACCTATCTTAACTCCTTATATATTATAATTCTCCATATTCTTTTAACAAGCATTACCCTATTCATCATTTGGATAAGTATGATTTTTAATCCTTCTTGGTATTTTGGGAAGCAAACCTTATCCCATCTAATCGTAGTAAATGGATTTTTATAGGCATCACATATCTATAAAAGTTCCTCAGCAACTTCCTAATCTTTAGATAAATTTTTAAGGATCAATATATGAGAGAGCCGATAAACATGTAGATTATTAAGAATAAAGAAAATAAGTTGGAGATGACTAGTAAAGGAGGGACTTTTACTGCTTCAATGTTCTATTCTCCTTTACACTTAGCCAAATAATGGTTGGAATTGTCCATGTGAAAGTCTCTTAGTTTTGATAAGCATCTTTACGTAGGTAAATAGAGGGAGCTTCATTTGCTAGCTTAAAATATCGATAAAATATAGAGCTATCTGATTAGCACTTGTTGCTACTATTAGGTGACTTTTTTCTTTATTAGAGGACATATAATGTAACAGTTGGTTTCAAAAAATACTGAGGGTTAGAATGTTTTAATATTAAGTCACATTAGAGTGTTAGAATACTGAGTCACACGAGTTACATAACTAAAGAATTAATTTGGTGCATTTAGGAGATAATTTTATGAATTCATTCATATGAATAATTTTAGCATACACACATGAATTATGATTTAGAAAAAAATGCAAAAATTTTATGTGGACTTAATTGACATGTTCTCGGGTACGAAAGATTCAAAATGATTGTGACATGATTGTGAATTTCCAATGTCTTATATTTTGGTTTACCAATAAAAAGATTTGATGGACTACAATTAGGAATTGGGAGTTTATTTGTCACAATTGGAAGATTGATAGATTAATATATACATTTAGCCTAGCAAAAGTCTCAAGTGGCAAGACAAGTTAACATGTGGAAATTTAAGATGACTAAGTGTATCAAATGAGTGGCAAATGGCTTAGAGAATTAAATGACATATGGCTTAGGAATTAAGTGACATTTGGCAGCCAAAAAGGAGGACATGTAGCTTTCTTAATTACATGACAAGTTTCCTTTAAAAAAAGAAAGAAAGACTCATCTTACACCAAATGACTTATAACATTTCATGGTTATTTTCTTTTGTTATTTTTTTGTATGATCTCCATCTCCTCCCTCTCATTATTGAAACCGACACATAACCCACATCTTTGAGTTTCAGCCTTACTTCTGTCCATCACGACCCCAAAACCATGCAAAATCCTTCGTAAAGAAAGCTAGAGAGGCTGAATGTTGATATATATATTGTTTTCAAAAATCTGTCTTCAATTTTTGGGCATGGCTAAACCCATCATACTCCCTCAATGTTCTTAAAATTTTCTTACAAGTGAGGCTAAACAAGCTTGAAATTTAAGGTGGCATTTAGTCTATCATCTCAAATACTGACCTATTGTGGTATATGTTAGCAAAACTTTTATTACGGATAATTAGGGATGGATTGAATATGTTGTTAGTGTTAAAGACATGATAAAAAATGAGAAATGAAAGGGTACTTTTTTGTTCTATTTTTTCATGTACAAAAATAGTAGTTTATGGGTTGTTGTATGGATGATTTAAGTTAGGATTTGAAGTATAATTGACAAGAAGAAGAAAAAAATCAAAATACAAAGAAGAAGAATTAAAAGTGCTTGCTGGAAAAATGAAGAAATAATAAGAGAGCAAAACACATGTAGCAGATAAGAGTTTAAGGACAAAATGACATACATGTAGGTGGATTAAAACAAAGACAAAACGACAATAACATAAACCAAAGCAGAAAGAAGCTAGCGTTTAACGCTAGCATCGCTTGTGTTTAATGCATGGCATTAAATGCTAGCGTTGAGCATGTAAGCTATCATTAAACGCTAGCATTTAACACTACAGAAGGGTTGTAAAGAACACAAACGTTGTCATTAATGCTAGCGTAGGCTTTTAAAGAAGGGCAAAATAGAGAGCTGGTGGCAAAAGAAAAAAAAGGAGATATGAATAGTGGAGATGGACCAAATAGTTTACTTGTCACATTAATAGCACTGTAAGGAGAGGTTAGACATAATAAAAAGGTGGTCTTCAGCTGGGGAAATTTTTGTGGGGGCTGAAGCTTTTTCTTACAAGACCCATAAAAGGCTAAGTTTTCAATGCCAGTTCGGAGGCGACGTCGACACCAACGACCTAGGTTAAGCATTTTTTATTGTTTTGTTGTTTCTTTCTATCATTCAAAATTAATTATGTTATCTTGTATGGATTGATTGGGTATTTGAATGGTGATGATTTTAATGCTCTATTGAATCGTTTTTCATGAAAACGCATTGCTAGGATCGAATGCAATGCGTAATCATTATATTCTCGATTCATATGTAGCAACTAATAGTTCCAAATCATTAGAGATAACATAATATAGATTAAATAATCCGAGTTTGTGTGATTATTACCTAGATTTGTTTATTTTTCTGATTCGTAAGGTGATTGTCTAGATATACTTAGAGAGCTTATTCTACGTTTCTTGATAGCTAGGGTTAATTAATGAGCGCTTTGTAATTAACTAAGATATAAGGAAAAATCGAGATTAACAGAGCTTGTTGTTAATCTAAGACCGATAATAGCTAAGAGAGATAAAAGGACAACAAATCAACTAATTATGTTTAATTAGGGAGTAGGCCGAAATTGAACCAAAGAACCGAACCCCTACTGAATTCCCCAATTTTATTATTTTTCGTATGTTTTCTTTAATTTGTTCTTCATTAGGTTTATTTTATTTTATTTTCTTATTAAATCCACCCCCCATGACCTAAACATCAATTAATTTCATTTCATAAGCTAACTAAACAATCCCTATCAAATCGATCTAGACTCACTACTACTACAGTAGTAGTTTAGTTATTTTATTTTGACTAGCGTTACGATGCACCTGTCATCAATGTTAGCTCAAAGAAGGTGCTTTTAACTCATTTTAGCTCTTATGCTTTCAAATTATACCTAAAACCAAATATGAACTAAAATGAGCATCTTAAGCACTTCACGACAATAATCACTAAGTGTTAACAAGTGAACATATAAGCAATTAAGTACACACTAGTCAATTTTATAATACTTGTAAAAATATATAAGAATTATCAAATTTTGCGTCAAACAATAACTTAGGAATAAATTTTTTAACCCCTATAGTTAAGGTGGCTAATATATAGCAATGACCAAATTGAACTCACTCTAAATTTGATATTTCATTATTAGATATGTGTGTAATTAATATTTTTAAGAAATAAATCAAAAGAAGAAAGAAATTAACATAAAAAGTTATATTTGCCATTTTGAATATTCTAAATATTTCGTCACGTCTTTTCCAAATAAATTATATAAACTCTATCATCTAAACTTATTGAGTATAAACTCTATCATCTAAACGTATTTCAATACTAATCTAAAGCTAATTGAAGAACACCCAAAATTTTCAAATATCCTAAAATTTCAACATCTCTATCCATTAATATGTAACAATTTTAAAATTTACTATTGTAATTGATCAAAATTAAAATTGAATTAGTTTTTTTAATTTAAATTATATATTTCGAAAAGAGATGGTTAAGCTTTATAAAAATATATCATATAGGGGGAATTGCCAAACAGGGAGCATTTTCACTCCTTAAGAATAGGAATATAGTAGAAACAAAGAGGAATAGTGTTCAATTAAACTCTCCTGCACATATTCCATCCAATAATAAGGCATTTGAGGGTAATAAAAGGTTAATGATTTGACTATAATATAAAAACATGTATAGCCCTTTTACACATGAAAACCTATAGCTCAAACCAATGCCAAAAACATTTTAACATGTTACACCTTAAAGGTTAAAGTTATAGGTAATTTGTGGAAAGAATTTAAGATCTTTTTTACTTTTCAGCGTTATTTACTTAATCCACATGAAATTCCTCAATTTGAGTTTATTTAGCTACAATTGGGAATTACTACAAAGCCTTGCATTCCTTTTCTTCTATATCAAGTAAACTGAACAACCAAAAGCAACCGTTAATAAGGAACGATCATCCTTTGATAGTTTCCCAATCTCATTTAACAATCTCTTCCTAATCATTGCACTACAAAAGTGATCATAAAGCCATTGAATGCTTAACTAGATATAGTTTGAGTAGCGGAGTTAAAAAATAAATTGTTTAGAGATTTAAGGGATTGTCTATAAAGGAAACAACTTAGGTCCAGTTTATTAACTATAGTAAGCCATATGATAAATGATACCTTCGGTATCTCGTATGTAATATCCCATTTTCCCATACTAAGGGTTAGGACCCAAGACCACTGTATATGAGAAATAGCGTTGAGAAAATTATTAGGTGCATTGCATTCACATACATACCGTTAGTATACACATATGAATTTTTATTTTTGTACACATTGCAAATACTGTATATGAACTCAATTGAATATTCTGGGGTATGAATGATTTAAAATGATTATGATGTGAATTGTAAATTTTTTTTCTTGAATTTTGATTTGATGGCTCAATTATTAATTTAGAATTATTTGTTAAAATTGGGAGATTTATGAATTTGTGTGTAATTTTGGACTAGGAAAAATACTAAGTGCCAAGACAAATTGATACATGGCAATAGAAACAATTGACATATGGCAGTAGAAATAGATGACACATGGCATTAGGATTTATTGACCAGTGGCATAGAAAATTGGGTAACAAATGGCTTGGAAATTAGGAGACAAATGGACTAGTTACTAAAAGACAAATGGGAACTATAGGAAGATGACAAGTGGCAAGTGAAAAGTGTTACAACATATGCCACTCACCACTCACGACATGTACAATGAAAGACCATCTTTCATTTTGTTTCTATATGTTCTCTTCATTTTATTCTCTCCATCTCACGACACTCACACTTGACCTAGCCATCTTTGTCTTTCATTTTGTTTATACAAGCTCTCTTCTTCATTTTCTTTCCTCTTCATTTACGACACTTACCACCCAATCCATAAAATGGTGAGTTGCTATCATCCTTCACTGAGCCACTCCAAGATTTAGTTGTCTTCATCTAGTTGTTGAAGAACCCAACAAATTTTCTCCTTGAAAAGGTGATGATCATGTAACCTTGGTGGTCACGGTTATTTGATGGTTTGAAGAAGCTTGGAGTTAAATAAGTATGATCATGTTCTTCATGGCTTGTTTTAATAAAAGCATAAATGATGATAGTTTAAGGATAGATTGATGGTGTTAATGTTGATAAAGTGTGCTGAAACATTGATGAAGAAATGTATGGATTTGGGTTTTGTTTTTGTATAAATGATCAATAATAGTTTATTAGTTATTTTATAGATGATTTGAGTTGGGATTTGAAGTATAATTGATGATGGATTCATGCTAAAGATAGTTGTTAGTGAAGTGTTTTCAAATCTGGAAAGGTTAGGACTGCATGTATAATGGTATAAAGTGAATGGTAATGAAGTAAATGAATAGATTTTTGTGGGATTTAATGTAACCAATATAGAAGCTAGAGTAGCATCAAATGAAGTAACTTTGTAGGAAAATAATTCTGGAACAATTCAAGTAGTAGTGATGTCTCTAAGTATGTGAAATTCCTAGAGAATTGAGGAAGCAAGATTATGCACAATTGTGGCCCTCAGTGCACAATCGTGTCCTATTTACATACCTTCTGTTACGATCATGCCAACGTCCCCCATAAATGTGAGCCTAGTTTTTGATTGATAATTTCTATTATGTTTACATGTTAAACTAACTGAGAAAAAAATCAGTCTAAATTGGTGTATTTGTACTTAATTAATTGGTTGACTGTTGCTTGATTAATTGGTTAAAGAGCTTGATATGTTTAGGTTGATAATTGAAGTTTTAACTTAGGAATGAATTGATGATATCAATATATATGAAATCTGGAAATTTAGAGTCATTAATGGAGTAAAAATGCTCTTACATATGCTAATGTGGTTCAAAGGAGATGAATAATGTGAATTAAGTATGAATGAATGAGAATTTTGATATTATGTGATCACATAATGCTAGAAAAAGGATTGGAGAATATAAGAATGATGAATGTATAATTGATGATATTAGAATAATCAAGTTTTTTTAAAGTGTAAACCTAAGTGGAAGCAAGACGTATATAAGTTATAATGTTTGAATGATCAAGACTTGTGATTAAGGATACATACCTAGGAATGTCATTAAGCATGCATTGTACATAAAACATATGCATATGTGTATGATTGAATACTTATGTGATTTAGAAATTTTGTAATGTGTATAAACGTGTTATTGCATGATTTAGATGCATAAGTCAAACACCAATGTCCAGACATTGTCGGTTCATCGAGATAATAGCTAATCTGGAGTTTATTGTGAGTCAACCTAGATGTTTCTCACTAGGATTGATTGTATCTGCTTAAATTTCAATTATTGAACTGTTATTATTGTGAATGTGATAACTCCAAAAATTGATGGTTTGAGGAGTTTGATAATTGAGATTGCATTGGAAGTGTTCATAATTGAATGAGAATCTGAAAGAAATATGTTTACTTAACATCATGTTGTACTTAGATCCGATGGATATATAAAAGTGACTGTATATAATGAATGAAAGTGATTGATTGCATATAATATGAATTGATGCATCTCATTACATTGAAAAGCATGATCAGATAAAGGAGTTAGAGTGACTAGCAAAAAGAGCTTAAAACTTATAAATGCGCATAAAGAGCCACAAGCTCAATATTAAAATGAGCCCGATATCCACAATAGGTACGGGATAGTTATGAATTAGCCCGGTATTCACAATAGATATGGGACAATTAAAAAGGCACTCGATCACAATGAAGTAACAGTGAAAGTGAGTCACATGGGCATTTGTATTTGTACACATACATGTATTATGTGAAAGATTATATGGATTTATTGAATTGTGATGTTATGAATGATTGTGAAAATGATCAGATTTTTATGAAATGAATATGTGAAATGTGTTATGTTCATGATGCATGTTTGAGATAAGGTATATTGTGAAATTGGTTCGAATATGCGATATATGTGTTTTGATATGAGTGAGCACATCGATGATGGGTCACTCACTGAGTTCACAAAACTTATCAACATTGCAAATGTTGATTTTCAGGTACAAGGGAGACAGTTCCTAAGGCAAACTAGTTGAAGTCTAATTTTGTCAATTTTGGACTAAAAAAATGGCTTAAATGTCGATCATCTATGTAACATCCCATTTTCCCATACTAAGGTGTATATAAGAAATAGTAATGAGAAATTAGGCAATACATTTTCATGCTCATGCATAATATAAGCCTACGTACACATGAATTTGAATTTGTGTACATATTACAATGATTGTTCATGCACTCAATTGAAATTTTTTAGGTATAATTTATTTTTAAATGATTGTGATGTGGACTCTGGATTATATGTATTGAAAATTGATTTGTTTAGTATAAATATTGATTTATAATTTTTGATAAAAATTTAGGAAATTTTTGAAATTTTGAGTGTTTTTGAACTAGGAAAAATGTCAAGTGGCAAGACAATTGATTTATGGTAGTAGAAATAAGTGATGAATGACAATAAAAATAATTGGCACATACCTTTAGGATTTAATGACAGATGTCATAAGAAAATTAGGGGATAAATGGGCTAGTGATTAAAAAGGACCAAGTGGAACCGTGGGGAGGTGACAAGTGGCAAGTGACAAGTTTCACTTGCCTTGCCACACTTATCCACTATCCCTTTTAATCCATTTGAAAGATCAACTTTAATTTGTCTTTCATTTGGCAAATATCTTCATCTTCTTCATTATCTTCTTTTTTATCTTCTTCATCTCCATGACACTCACCACCCTTTATCAACATTGAATCTTGCTCTCATCCTTCACTTGCTACTTCCATTACTGTTTTCTTCTTCAGTTTGCCACCAAACACCTAACATACTCCTTCTTGAAAGATGATGATTGAGTATGCTTGGAGCCAGGGTTAGGTGACGATTTGAAGAAGCTTTAAGTTAATCAAGTAAGTAGCATATTGTTCTCCATGGATTGCTTAAATATAAATATATATGATGATAGTTTATAGGTGAATGATCATAATAGTAGAGTTAAATATATGCGGAACGTAGGTAAAGAAATGAGAATATTGATGTCTTGATCGATAAGTTGTTGTAAAGATGTTTTTAAGATAGAATGATCATCAAAATGGTGTTGATGATGAGTACATAAATTTTGATAGATAAATAGATATTTTTCATATTCTGTTTTTGATGTAAAATAATGTGGATTTTTTTGTTTGTTATAAAGATGAATTAGAATGAGTTTTAAGTTAAATAAAAGACAAGTGTAGTGTCTTGAAAAAGAGAAGAACTACTAAGATAGTCTAGAGATAAAATGAAGTTGATAATGGAGTTGAATATATAAGGAAATTTGATGAATGTATGTATACATTTATGTTTTCTTTTTGTGTTTATATCAACCATAGATTATGAATTTTTGATGAATGATATTGAGCTAAAATGGAGGTGATAATAAAGAGGAAATGATAAGGAATTAAGCTAAAAATGATACACTAAGCATAAGATATGTTAGATGTAACTTGTAAGAGTTAAAAAGCTGGAAAATAAGAAGAAGAGCTACAGGGATTTTCATATTTGAACAAGCCACGATCGTGGGAATACATCCACGATCGTGGGAATACATCCACGATCATCGAAATGCAAGAAAGTTCTAAAATTTTTTGTTAAAGTATCCCATGATCATGGGAAGTTGGGTTTTTATGTGAATTATGCTTCTTTCTATAATGTTTGAAACAAAAAATGGTTAGGTACTTTCCTATAATGCATTTAGGCTTAAATGAAGCTTAAAATGAACTCAATTTGATGATGGATAAAGTGATTAAATGTGTGATATGTTTAGGGTGATAATTGAGGTCATAACTTAAGAATGGATTTTTATACATTAAGTATTCAAATCTAGAAATTTGGAGATGTTCTAAGAATGAAAGTATCCAAAGAAGAAGAATGAAGTGTATTGAGTAAAAACGAATGAGAATTTAGATGTTATGTGATCTTATAATGCTAGAATAACCTTAGTGAATCATTGATTGAGGAAATTTAGAATAATTAAGTATACTTAAGGTATAAACCTAAGAGTAAGCTAGATATATCTAAGTATAGTGTTAAATGATCATAAGATGTGAACTAAAGATATATACCCAGAATAATCAAATTGAGCATGCATTATACACAACACATATACATATGAATATGATTGAGTATTAATGTGAATGTGCAACTTAGTAATGTGTAAATGTATATTTGTTGCATGATATAGAAGCACAAATTAAGCGACCGCATCCAGACATTACCGAGACATCGAGGCAATAGCTATCTGGAGCATACTGTAAGTAACCTAGATGTTCTCACTAAGATTGTTTATCTTTGCTTAAATGTCAAATGTTGAATTATTGCTGATGTGAATGTGTTAATTTTAGACATTTATAGTCCGAGGCCTTTGATGAATGAGATTTACATTAGAAGTGCTTATTGTATGTGAATCTGACAAAAATAAGTGTACTCAACATGATTGTTAAATGTTAGACTTAGGTTCGATGAAAATGTGATAGTGAATGTGTACTGAATAAAAGTGAATGATTGGATATATGAGATTTGATGCATTTCATTACATGATATGCATGATCAGATAAAGGCAGTTATGACCGGAGTCGCCAGTAAAAGAGAGCTTAAAGCTCATAATGTGTGTAAGAGCCTCAAGCTCACTATATATAATGAGCCCGATATCCCCAATGGATACAAGATAGTTATTAATAAGCTTGGTATCCACAATAGATACGGGACAGTTAAAAAGACACTTGGTCACAACAATGTAATAATTGAATGTTAGTCACATGTGCATTGCATATATATTTGATATGTATGTTTAAAATGATTGAAATAAATTTTTTGAATTGTTCTAAATGTGAAATATGAAATAAGTGAACATAATTGTATTTGATTCACTATGATGATTAGTGAAGAGAAATTTATTGTGTGATATCATGAATTATCTATGAAATTGGAATTTGAATTGGTTGTGTTATGTGATATAAGTGAGCACATCGATGATGGCTTACTCACTAAGTTCGCAAAAATTATCAAAATTACAACGTGGCTTTTCAAGTACGAGATAATAGACTTAGCTTCTAAGAAAACTTAGAAGAAACCTAGTACTACTTTGGACTCGTGAAATGGCTCAAAGGTCAGTTAGGTGAGACTGAAGAGTTAGAATTTTTATATAGTTCCTCATTTATATAGCATATTTTGTAAGCAAAGTTATAGACTCCGATTAACTTTCGATATTGTATACAATGCTACCATGTAAATATATGTTTTATGAGATGAAAATGTGAAAATTGAATTTTTGATAGTGTGATATGCATGTTTTAATTATGATGCCATGATAAGTGATGTGATTGCTCTAGCGTATTGTTTCAATTGGGCATATGCTCGAACATGGGATGGACGCACAAGTACATGTCGAATGGGAGTGGGGTGCTACATTTTTTGTATCAGAGAATAGTTTGGCATCTATAAGAAATAGATATAGGCATATAGATATGTTAGATAGTGAGAAACTTGGATAGTAATCGTTATTATTGTCTATTATAGGTCATCCGCCATAGGTGATCAAGTGGGACAATCATCTAACCTAGAGTCTGTTAAAGCCAGTAGAGAGTCTTCTATACCTCAACCTAAGAGAATGCCTCCGAGAATTCCTGAGAGAAGGGAAAAGAGGTATGATAAACTAAGAAATTAGGTGGCTGTGGACTTCTACGGAAGTACAAACCCTACATAGGCCGAAGGATGGCTAGAGAGCATGAAGAGCGCTTTCGATTAGATGGACTGCAAGTCAGACGAGAAGTTCGACTATGTGATTTTACTACTACAAGGTCCAGCATACCAATGGTGGAAGATTGCTCCAGGCAGTACCACCAAGCCTTATAGATTAAAATGGGAAGACTTCCTGAAGGTATTTAAGGAGAATTACATGCCCAAGATCTACCTAAACAGAAAGATGAAAGAGTTACTGGATCTGAAACAGGGCAATCTCTCTATAGCAGAGTATGAGATAAAGTTTAATGAGCTGATGGGATATGCTACTGCCTTGATTCCTATTTCGGAAGAAATATGTAGAAGGTTCAAAGATGGACTGAATATAGAAATCTAGATGAGGTTAGCCATTTCTAATTTGGTTAATTTTACGGAACTACGAGTTGCCTCGATCCAAATTGAGCAGTTGTTAAACGATGGTCAGGCAGAATACAAACAAGAGTCTAGAATGAAGAGACATAGTGAATCTCAGGTTAGTTTTGGTAGAAGATTTAGTAAGCGCTAGAACAAATATTTTTGACCACCAGCTAGATCAAGACAGTCAGTGTTCAGACAGAGGGGTAGTTTTGTGCAATCTGGCAGTGGAAGAGGTGTAGTTTTAGAACAACTACCTAATTGTGAACATTGTGGGAGGAAGCATAGTGGTGAGTGTTGGAAATTATCTAGAGCTTGCCTTCGATACGGCTCTTTTAATCATCAGATCAGAGACTATCCTATAGCTTATGGAGCATAGTTGAGGGTGAGAGGAGGAATATTAACAGAGACAATTGTCTAGCAGAACCAAGCTAGTGGGCCTAGACATAGAGGTCGTGGTAGAGGCAAAATGAGTTCAGGGAGTCCTACTATCAAAACTGAGGTACAGAGAAACCAACTATAGTCTCAGGCTAGAGTCTATACAATGACCAGGCAGGAGTCTCAGAACTCTCCAGATGTCATTGTAGGTGTGTTGCATATCTTTACTTTTGAAGCTTTTGCATTGCTAGATCTAGGATCTACTATTCTTTTATCGCACTGCATTTGAAATCTAGGTTGCATTATGATAGAGAATTATTGAAACATGATTTAGAGGTGATTACACCAATAGGTAGCACTATAGTAATTGGTGAAGTCTGTAAAAGGTGTTTGATTCAAATTGAGCAAGCAGAATTGGAAGTTAATCTGATTTTTACAATTAAGGAAGATAGATATTATTCTATATATGGATTGGCTCACTAATCATAGGGCTATGATGAACTGCTATACTAAGGAGGTAATACTAGAATCTTCTAATCAACCCAGAACAGTATTCTGAGGTGTTATTCAAGCAATATGAGCCAGACTAACATCATTCATGAGTGCACTGACATTAATCAGAGGTAGATGTGAGGCTTATCTAACCCACGTAGTCGATACTCGCTTTGAGCAGACAGTACAGAATATTCCTATTATTAGGGAATTCCTAGATGTGTTTCCTGCTGAGTTATCTAGTTTACCCCTAAATAAGGAAACGGAGTTTACGATTGACTTAGTTCTATGTGTTGCTCCTATACCTATTCCTCCATATAGGATGGCACCCGTGGAATTGAAGGAATTGAAGGCTTAGTTGTAGGAATTGTTAGAAAAGGGTTTCATCAGACCTAGTGTATCACCATGGGGAGCTCCAACCTTGTTTATGAAGAAGAAAGATGGAACTTTGAGACTGTTCATCGATTATAGGAAACTAAATTGGGTAACGATGAAGAATAGGTACCATTTGCCCAAAATTGATGATTTGCTTAATCAGTTGTAGGGAGCTCGAGTGTTCACTAAGTTGGACTTAAGATCTGGGTACTATTAGTTGAAGATAGCAGAGGCTAATGTATCAAAACGTGCATTCAAGAGCAAAGTTTTTAGTGATGCCTTTTGGGTTGACTAATGCTCCAACTTCATTTATGGCTTTGATGAATAAGGTAATTCATTTTTGTTATTATTTTTATTGATGACATTTTGGTTATTCGAAGGGTAGAGAAGAACATGCTGATCATTTGAGGTTAATTTTACAGATCATGAGAGAAACAATTGTATGTCAAATTCAGTAAGTATAAATTTTAGCTGGATCAAGTAGTGTTTATGGGTCATATAATAATTGGACAAGGCATACAAGTGAATCCAAAGAAGATAGAGGTCGTAATTAAATGGGAAGATCCGAAAAATGTATCAAAGATCTAGAGTTTCCTTAGATTAGCCAGATATTACAGGAGGTTTGTCGAGGGGTTGTCATTGATCTTTATGCCTTTGACCAAACTTCTGAGGAAGAATGTGCCTTTCAAATGGAATGATGAATGTCAGAGGAGTTTTGAGGACCTAAAATTTTAGTTAACTACAACACCAGTGTTGACTATTCCATCAGGATTTGGAGGTTATATGGTGTATAGTGATGCTTTGCATCAAGGATTAGATTATGTACTGATGCAATATGGCAGAGTCATAGCATATGCATCGAGACAATTAAGGTCTCACGACATTAATTATCTAGTACATGATTTAGAGCTTACTGTAGTGGTTTTTGCTCTAAAGATATGGAGACACTATCTATATAGAGAGACATTCTAGATATATACTGATTATAAGCGATTGAAGTATCTATTAAGTCCAAACGAATTGAATATGAGACAGAAGAGATGGATAGAATGGTTTAAAGACTGTAACTGCATGATTGAGTATCATCCAGGAAAAGCTAATGTGTTGGCTGATGCATTGAGTAGAAAATCCAATAACAGTGTGCCTCAAATTTAGTTATCGAGGTTACCGAGCCTGGTTCAATAAAGAGCATTAAATTTTGAGTTGAATCTAGAGCTTAATAAGGCATTGATAGTTACACTAAAGCTAAGACCAGTATTGTATCATAGAATTAGAAAAGTTCAAAGTAAAGATCCTAAAATTGTAAAGTTAATCGATAAGTTGAAAGTGAATATGGATTCTAAATTTGAATTGAAAGATGAGACACTGTGTGTACCTGGTGTGCATGAATTGAGGAAAGAGATTATGTAGGAAGCACATATAGCCACTTATGTTATACATCATAGTACTACCAAGATGTATAAAATGCTGAAGCAGCATTTCTAGTGGCCAGGGATGAAGCAGCAAGTGGCTGACTATGTGGCTAAGTGCTTAACTTGCCTGTAGATTAAAGCTAAGCATCAGGCTCCAATTGGTAAGTTATAGTCGTTAGCGACTCCGGAGTGGAAATGGAAAAGAATTACTATGAATTTTATTACGGGTTTGTCGAAAACTCCAAGGCAGCATGATGCCATATGGGTTATTATGGACTGATTGACAAAGTTGACTAATTTCTTACTAGTGAGAGAGAATAACTCACTAGACTAGTTAGCTCAGAGGTATATGAACAAAGTAGTGAGGTTGCATAGGGTTTTAGTGTCCATTATATCGAACAGGGATCCTAGATTTACCTCGAAATTTTGGAAGAGTTTACAACCAGCTCTGTGTATGAAGTTAAACTTTAGTACTGCATTCATCCTCAAACAGATGGGCTGAGTGAGAAGATAATTAAGACTATTGAGGATATGCTCAGCGCATGTGTATTAGAGTTTCAAGGAGCATGGAATCAGTATATAGCTCTTATTGAGTTTGCTTATAACAACCATTACTATGGTAGCATCAAAATGGCACCGTATGAGGTGTTATATGTCAAAAAATGTAATTCACCTTTATATTAGGATAAAGAGGGTTTGAGAATGGTAGAAGGCCCAGAATTGATACAAAACACTGTAGATAAAGTGAAACTGATCCGAAGTAAAATTAAAACTGCTCAAGATAGATAGAAGAGTTATATGGATCAGCACCAAAGCGATGTGGAGTATAGAGTAGGAGATAGAGTGTTTTTGAGAGTATTGCCTTGGCAAGGAGTGCTGAGGTTTTGTAAAAAGGGTAAGCTTAACCCTAGATATATTGGTCCTTATGAGATCATTGAGAGAATTGGACTATAGGCTTACAAATTAGCCTTACCGATCTAGATGTCTCAGATACACAATGTGTTCCATGTGAGTATGCTCAGAAGATATCGGTCTGATTTGATGCATGTATTACCAGCTTAAGAGTTTGAAGTTGTTAGTAATCTGAGTTATGTCGAGGAGCCAGTCTAAATAGTGGGATATTAGATGACACAAATGAGAAACCAAGTAATTCCATTAGTGAAAGTCTTCTGGAAGAATCACTCGAGTGAGGAAGCTATACGGAAAATGGAAGAGCACATAAGGAAACATTATTCCCACCTATTCGAACAATCAGGTAAAAATTTCAAGGATAAAATTTCTTAAGGAGGGGAGAATTGTAACATCTCATTTTCCTATGCTAAGGGTTAGAACCCTAGATAACTGTAAATGAGAAATAGCAATGAGAAATTAGGAAATGCATTTTCATGCTCGTGCATAATATAAGCATACACACACGTGAATTTGAATTTATGTACACATTACAATGACTATTCATGCACTCAATTGACATTTTCGGGTTTAATTGATTTTTAAATGATTATGATGTGAATTGTGGATTATATGTCTTGAAAATTGATTTGGTGAGTATAAATATTGATTTAAAAATTTTGATGAAAATTTAGAAAATTTCTAAAATTTTGAGTATTTTTGGATTATGAAAAAAATGCTAAGTGACAAGACAATTGATTTATGGCGGTAGAAATAAGTGACAAATGAAAATAAAAATAATTGGCACATGGCTTTAGGATTTAATGACAGATGTCATAAAAAATTAGGGGATAATTGAATTAGAAATTGGAGACAAATGGACTAGTGATAAAAAATGACCAAGTGGAACCATAGGGAGGTGATAAGTGTCACTTTCCTTTCCACACTCACCTACGATCCCTTTTAATCCATTTAAAAGATCGACTTTAATTTGTCTTTCATTTGGCTAAATATCTTCATCTTGTTCGTTATCTTTTTCATCTCTATGACACTCACCAACCTTTATCAACATTAAATCTTGCTCTCATTCTTCACTTGCTACTTCTATTTTTGTTGTCTTCTTCATTTTGCCACTAAATACCTAACCTATTCCTCATTAAAAATTGATGATCGAGTATGCTTGGAGCTAGGGTTAGGTGACGATTTGAAGAAGCTTCGAGTTAATCAAGTAAGTAGCATATTGTTCTCCATGGGTTGCTTAAATATAAACATATGTGATGATAGTTTAAAGTTGAATTGAAATGATCATGATAGTAGAGTTAATATATGTTGAACGTGAGTAAAGAAAAGAGAATATTGATGTCTTATTTTTGTGTATATGATGAGTAATAATTCATAAGTTGTGGTGGAGATGTTTTTGAGATAGAATGATCATCAAAATGGTTTTGATGATGAATGCAAAATTTTGATAGATAAATAGATATTTTTCATGTTTTGTTTTTGATGTAAAATAATGTGGATTTTTTTGGTTGTTATAGAGTTGAATTAGAATGAGTTTGAAGATAAAGAAAAGGCAAGTGTAGTGTCTTGAAAAAGAGAAGAACTAGGATGATAGTTTAGAGATAAAATGAAGGTGATAATGGAGTTGAATGTGTGCAGAAATTTGATGAATGTATGTATACATTGATGTTTTGTTTTTTGTATTCAAACATATATTATGATTTGTTTATGAATAATATTGAACTGAAATGGAGGTGATAATAAAGAGGAAATGATAAGGAATTAAGCTAGAAATGATAAACTAAGCATAAGATATGTTAGATGTAACTTGTAGGAGTTGAAAAGCTAGAAAATAGGAAGAAAAGTTACCAGGATTTTTAGATGTGAACAATGCACGTTTGTAGGAATACATCCACGATCGTGGGAATGCAAGAAAGAGCTTAAATGTTTTGTTAAAGTAACCCAAAATCGTGGGAAGTCATCCATGATCGTGGGAATGGCTTTTACATGAATTATGCTTCTTTTCTGTAATGTTTAAAACAGCAAATGGTTAGGTACTTTCCTATAATGCATTTAGGCTTAAATGAAGTTTGAAATGAACTTTGTTTGATGATGGATAAAGTGATTAAATGTGTGATATGTTTAGGGTGATAATTGAGGTTATAACTTAAGAATGGATTGTTATACATTAAGTATTCAAATATGGAAATTTGAAGATGTTCTAAGAATGAAAGTGACCCTATGAAGGCTAACATAATTCAAAGAAAAAGAATGAAGTGTTTTGAGTAAAGATGAATGAGAATTTAGATGTTATGTGATCTTATAATGCTGGAATAACCTTAGTGAATGATTGATTAAGGAAATTTAGAATAATCAAGTATACTTGAGGTATAAACCTAAAAGTAAGCTAGACATATATAAATATAATGTTAAATGATCATGAGATGTGAACTAAAGATATATAACCTGAATAGTCAAATGAAGCACGCATTATACATAACACATATACATATGTGTATAATTGAGTATTAATGTGATTGTGTAACTTAGTAATGTGTAAATGTGTATGTGTTGCATGATATAGAAGCACAAATTGAGCGACCGCATCTAGACACTGCCAGGACATCAACGTAATAGCTATCTAGAGCATGTTGTGAGTAATCTAGATGTTCTCACTAAGATTGTTTATCTTTGCTTAAATGTCAAATGTTGAATTATTATTGATGTGAATGTGTTAATTCCAAACATTGATGGTTTGAGGTGTTTGATGAATGAGATTTGCTTTAGAAGTGCTTATTATATGTGATTCTAACATAAATAAGTGTACTCAACGAAATGCTAGACTTAAGTTTGCTAAAAATGTGAAAGTGAATGTATACTAAAAAAAAGTGACTGATTGGATATATGAGATTTGATGCATTTCATTACATGATATACATAATCAGATAAAGACAGTTGTGACTGGAGTCGCCAATAAAAAAGAGCTAAAAACTTAGAATATTTAGTAAGAGCCTCAGGCTGACTATGTGTAATAAGCCTGGTATCCCCAACAAATGTGGGACAATTATTAATGATCCTGGTATCGACAATGGATACGGGGCAGTTAAAAAGGAACTTGATCATAACAATATAATAACTAAATGTGAGTCACATGTTCATTGCATATATATTTGATATGTACATTTTAAATGATCGAAATAAATTGTTTGAATTGTTCTGAATGTGAAATGTGAAATAAGTGAACATAATTGTATTTGATTAAATATGATGATTAGTGAAGAGAAATTTATTATATGATATCATAGATTTTCTGTGAAATTGGAATATGAATTGGTTATGTTATATGATATAAGTGAGCACATTGATGACAGCTTGCTCACTAAGTTAGCAAAACTCATAAAAAATTGCAACGTAGCTTTACAGGTATGAGAGTGGAGACTTAGTTTTTATGAAGACTTAGAAAAAACCTAGTACTGCTTTTAGACTCATGAAATGGCTCAAAGGTCAGTCAGCTGAGACTGAAGAGTTAGATAGAATTTTTGTATAGTTCCTCATTTATATATCATATTTTGTAAACGGAGCTGTAGACTTCGACAAACTTTCAATATTGTATACAATGCTACATTGTAAATTTATGTTTTATGAAATGAAAATGAGGAAATTGAGTTTTTAGATATTATGATCTGCGTGTTTTAATTATGATGCCATAATAAGTGATGTGATTGCTCTAGTGCTTTGTTTCCACCGGGCATGTACTCAAATATCGGATGGGCACATGGGTAAGTGTCGGATGGGAGTGGGGTGCTATGTTTTTTATATCAGAGTCGATCTGAATTGAACAATTATTGAAAGATGGACAAAGAGAATATAAACAGGAGTTTGAAATTAAGAGACCTAGTGTGTCCCAAGTCAATTCTGGCAGAAGGTTTAGTAATCGCCAGAATAGATCGTTTCGACCATTGACTAGATCAAGATAGTCGAGATTTCGACCGAGAGGCAATTTTGCACAAGTTGGTACTAGTAGAGATCCAGCATCTAGACAAACAAAAAAAAATTCCCAGTTATGAACATTGTGGAAAAAAAATGGTAGAGAACGTTGGAAATTATCAAGAGCTTGCCTTTATTGTGGCTCCTTTGAACATTAGATTAGAGACTGTCCTACAGTTTTCGGAGCACAGTCTGGAGTGAGGAGAGGATTAATAACTGAGACAATTATCTAGCAGAGCAAAGTAAGTGGATCAGGACAGAGAGGCAGAGGTAGAGGCAGAGTGAATTCAGCTGGTCCTACTGTCAAGACTAAGGTGTAGAGTAATCAACTGTAGTCTTAGGCTAGAATTTTTTCCATCACCAAACAGGAGCCTCAGAACTCCCCAAATGTTGTAGCAGGTGTGTTAAATGTCTTTATTTTTGAAGCAATTACATTGCTAGATCCAGGATCTACGCATTTATTTATCGTACCGTATATATCATCTAAACTGTATTGTGAGAGAGAAATGTTGAATTGTGATTTAGAGGTGAGTACACCAGTAGGTAATACTACAGTAATTGGTAAAGTTTGTAAAGGGTGTATGATTCAGGTTGATCAGGCAGAATTGAAAGTTCATTTGATTATATTACAGTTGAAAGAGATAGACCTTATCTTAGGTATGGATTGGCTTCCTGCTCATAAGATTGTAATGAACTGCTACACTAAGAAGGTGATTCTTGAATCTCCTAATTAGCCGAGAGTAATCTTTTGAGGTGTCAGTCAAGCAGTGCTAGCCAGATTAATTTCATCTATGAGTGCTTTGAGAATGATTCGAGGAGGATGTAAGGCTTATTTAGCCTATGTAGTTGATACTCGTACTGAGCAGACAGTGCAGGATATTCCTGTTGTAGAGATTTCCTGGATGTGTTTCTTACTGAATTATCTGGTCTACCCCTAGATAGGGAGACAGAGTTTGCTGTCAACCTTGTTCTAGGTACTACTCATATACCTATTCATCCATATAGGATGGAACTTGTGGAAATTAAGGAACTTAAGGCTCAGTTTTAGGAGTTGTTGGATTAGGGTTATATTAGACCAAGTATATCACCTTAAGGAGCCCTAATTTTATTTATGAAAAAGAAAGACAGGACTTTGAGGTTGTGTATTGACTATAGGCAGTTGAATCGGGCGACAGTAAAGAATAAGTACCCATTACTGAGGATAGACGATTTACTTGGTCAGTTACAGGGAGCTAAGGTGTGCACTAAACTAGATTTGAGATAATGATTCTATCAGTTGAAGATAGCAGAGGCTGATGTACCGAAGAGTGCATTTAGAGCCAGATATGTGCACTTTGAGTTTTTGGCAATGCCTTTTGGGTTAACAAATGCTTCAACAACTTTTATGGCATTGATAAATAAGATATTCCAACCCTACTTAGATCATTTTATGATTGTTTTCATTAATGATATTTTGGTGTATTCAAAAAGCAAAGAGGAACATTTTGAACATTTGAGGTCAGTCTTACAAATAATGAGAGAAACAATTATATGCCAAGTTCAATAAGTGTAAATTTTGGCTTGATTAAGTGATATTCTTGGGTCATATAGTATCTGGACAGGGCATACAGGTAGATCTATAGAAAGTAGAAGCAGTGATGAAATGGAAAGCTTTGAGAAATATGTCTGAGATTCGGAGTTTTCTTGGACTAGCAAGATATTACAGGAGATTTATCGAGGGATTTTTATTGATTTCATCCCCTTTGACAAAACTTTTGAGGAAGAATATACCTTTTAAGTGTAATAATGAATCCCAAAAGAGTTTTGAGGAACTAAAACATCGATTAACTATAGCACTAGTGTTAACTATTCCATTCAGATCTGGAGGCTATGTTGTGTATAGTGATGCTTCACACTAGGGGTTAAGATGTGCATTGATGCAATATGGCAAAGTGATTGCATATGCATCGAGACAATTATGGTCTCATAAGTTTAACTATCTGGTTTATAGTTTAGAACTTGCTGCAGTGGTATTTGCTTTGAAAATTTAGAGACATTATTTATATGATAAGACATTTTAAATATTTACTTATTAGAAAAGTTTGACATATTTGTTGAGTCAGAAGGAATTGAATATGAGACAAAGACAACGGATTGAATTGCTAAAGGATTATGATTGCAGAATTGAATATAATCCTGGTAAAGCTAATGTTGTAGCTGGTGCATTAAGTAGGAAATCTAATAGTAGTGTGGCACAAATTCAAACATCGAGGTTACCAAACTTAGTCTAATTAAGAGCATTAAATGTTCAGTTGAAGTTAGGGCAGGATGAAGCATTGTTAGCTATGTTGAAGCTTAGGCCAATGTAAGGATCTAGAATTTGTGAAGTTAATTTAGAGGTTGGAACATAATTTGAATTCTGAGTTTGAATTAAGAGATGAGACATTGTGGTTAAAGCAGAGACTGTGTACCTAATGTAGAAGATCTGAGAAAAGAGAGTTTGGAAGAAGCACATATAGCAGCCTATGTTATACATCATGGTACTACCAAGATATATAATACGCTGAAACAATAATTCTTGTGGCCAGGGATGAAAAAGAAAGTGGCCGAGTATGTTGCTAAGTGTTTAATATGCCAACAAATTAAGGCAAAGCATCAGGCTCAGGTTGGAAAGTTATAGTCGTTACCTATTTCGGAGTGGAAATGGGAGAGGATCACTATAGATTTCATTATAGGTTTGCCAAGGACTCTGAGGCAACATGATGCCATATGTGTAACATCCCGTCTCCAGATAACGGGTTGAATTATACAAACGGGTACACGAGAGATTAATCGGAGAAATTAAGAAAACACATCTCATGCTCATGCATTTGTGAACAGTGATATGTGCACATGAAAAATGTCTGTACATGCATTCATGAC
>JANIIA010108532.1:0-27094 GCA_027478495.1 Erythroxylum alaternifolium
TAGTTTATGTGTTTAAGTGTTTTTATGGGTTAGTATGAGTCTTTGAGCTTAATTGTTATATTTTGAGGTACCTTGATAGGTTTGTTAGTGTTTCAGGGTAAACGATGAAGAACGGAGAAGATTCGAGAAGTTTTGGGCTGAAGACATAGCCCACAATCACAAACAAATAAGGACGAGCCAGAGCAGCCAGCAACGATTGTACACATGGGGGCACGGTCGTGACAAAGAGTTTCCATTCAGGCCACGATCATGCACAGTAGAACACGATTGTGATAGAAAGGTTTAGGCACTGGCCACGATTATGGCAGGTAGGGTCACAATCGTGGCTTGAGTTGGGCTAAAGCAAAAACTACAATTTTGCAATATTTTCTGGACTGTTTCGACCTCGACTTTGACCTAGAGTGCTCAAAGTATAAATACAACATTATGAGACAGATGCAGCAGCTTAGAGAGTTGTGTTAGAGAGCCATCACATAAGCCAATTCTGAGAGAAAACCTAGAGAGAAATTGAGAGATTGAGGAAGGAGAAGAAGGAAGAGAGACGAAGCTAGATGCAACGTACTTCCCGAAATAGGTAATTTCCCACTATCGTTGCCTCTGCAATTCCATTGTCGACAGTATTTTCTGTTTATTTAATTTTATTAATGTATGAAATTGTAATATTCGTTGAGAATAGGTTGTGTTAAATGTTCAGTTTTGTCTATACTCACCTTCGGGTTTTTAATTCTTGAGATTAATAAAGTTTAATTGATTGTGTTATTGTTGATTTAATTGTAATTCAATTTCTGTTCGTAATAATTTGGCAATAAACTGAGAGGGTGAGCCGAGTGAAAATAATCAATTTGGGTTAACGAGAGTTAGGTAAATTGATAGATAAGAATTTGATCAAACCAGTAAAATCATGTAACGAGAGATCGAGCATAGGTTTCCAGTAGGTTAATAGATAGTTTTAGAACTATTTTAGGTTATGGGTAAATTGTGAGTCGAGAGATCACAATTTCATAATTTAATTTAGGGATCATCAGCTAAGGTTAAGGATTATAACTCGAGAGAGAGCAATCTACCCTAGAACTGTCTAGATCCATTAAGTCGATAAATGCATAATTCGTTAGATTTTCATTAGCCTCGGATTAAAATCCCCTTTCTCTCACTTGATAGTTTCTAGGTTGATTTTCAGATTGGGTTGTGTGATTTTGCTATTTTGTTGATATCTTTGCATTTTAATATTTGTAATTGATTGTTTGATTGATTTATTTCCTGCATTAGTTTATTTCTTTTGAATTATTGTAGTTTAGTACAACCTTAATTTTAGGACTAGTTTAACCCTCCTCGTGGGATCGAGACCTAAATGCGCATATCGAGAATTTCATCGAGATCTGCAATACGTTTCGATATCACCAGATGTCAGAGGATACGGTTAGGATTAGGTTGTTTCCTATCACACTTAGAGATAAAGCGAAGGTTTGGTATCATTCACTGAGCCTCGTCAACATCACAACGTGTGAGCAGCTTGTACATGCCTTTTCAGACGAGTTCTTCCCGCTGACAAATATCACAAAGATAATAAAGGAAATAACCAATTTTTAATAAGGTGACGGGGAGTCAATTTATAAAGCGTGGGAGAGATACAAGGATCTGCAAAGGAAGTGCCCACACCACAACCTATCGAAGGAGTTCCTTTTGCAGACTTTTTATAATGGAGTGAACCCACCGACAAGAGGCACCATAGACGCAGCGTCAGGAGGATCCTTAATGCGGAAAATTGTCGATGAAGTAAAGGAGCTAATTGAGGAGATGGGGAGCAATAGCTGCTTATGGATGAGTGAGCGAGGTAGGTAGCCTTATAATTTTCAAAAGCAAAAGGAAATTGTCGCGATCAATCAGATGACAAAGATGTAAGCCAATATTGACTCGACAACTAAGCAACATGAAGGCATCTTCATCAACCCAGGCTAAAGCTATACAACTAAAGTGTGAGCTCTGTTGTCAGACAGACCATGATATTGTGGATTGCTACTTAATAAGAGATGATAACCAGGAGCAAGTAAACCATATGGGGGCACAGTTTAGATGAAAAGGGGGAAATAATCCCTACTCCAATAATTACAACCCCGAGTGGAAGAATCACCTTAACTTTTCCTGGTCAAACAACAACAATAGAGGACAGTTTAAGCCTCAGGGGCAATCAGGCTTTCAACAAGATAAAGCAAGCTCGATGGAGTCAAAGTTAGGACAGAATTTTGGATAAAACTGGAGGCATGAAGGAAGCACATAGGAGACTTGAGGGCAAATTCGAGTAAGTAACAAAGAATCATGCTTCCTTTATACACAATTTAGAAGTCCAAGTGGGCCAGTTAATGGAGGCCATGGCTACTCAGAATGCTGGAACTCTTCTAAGCAACACCGAGTCAAATCCGAAGGAACGTATCATGGCTATAAGTCAGACCTAGGATGAGGAACTGGGAAAGATAGAAGATAAAGAAGAGGGTCAAATGGTTAAAGAAGACCTTTCGACCGAGCCCCTGATCGAATCTCTCAATGCAACTTGACGTTTATTTCCATTCTCTATTGCACAGTAATGGGAGTTATATGCAAATAGGAAAGTGAAAAAATCACAGGAGATTGAGCAAAATAAGGTCGAGGAAGTAACTGGACTAGTACAGAAAAAGATCAATTTATAAGAGTCCGTCAAAAAGAAGGTTAAGGAGCAACCACTGAAAGATGACCCCAATATAGCTAAGAAGAAAGAGGATCCAGGGGACTTTTTCATCCCCTGTAGTATCAACAGGATTATTATAGACAGGGCATTCGTGGATTTAGGGGCACGTATAAATATGCTGCCTTACACCTTCAGTCTAAAATTAGGTTTAAGAGAGTTTGTGCCCACCAAGTTTTTGGTTAAGACGACTGATTGAACATCACATAGACTGATGAGAATTATTTAAGATGTGCCGGTAAAGGTGGGTAAATTTATCTTTCCCAAGGACTTCTATATTTTAGACATCAGCGAAGATGAAGGCACCCCGATAATTCTTGGACGCTTATTCTTAGCCACTGCATGCTTAATTATTGATGTTGATGGGGGCGAATTAACTTTGTGAATAGGGAAGGAGAAATTGGCATTCAATGTAATTGCAAGAGAGTATGGATCTCCTTCACCTTCAATGGATCTCAAACAACCTGAACCTTGAGGCAAATAGGAGGACATAGAAAGTCCTGGGAATGCTTTCAGAAAGAAGTGCTCGTGAAGGAGAAGGCGAGGAAAGGAAAACTATACAGACAGTGGTAACTGTAATATGGTAGCTAAAGTGCAGACTTTGAGATTAATGAAGACGCTATCATCGAACCATTTATTCCAACCACTGTGAGCTTAAAGAAGTGTCGAGCTACTGATGTTAAAAGAAGCGTTGCATGGGAGGCAACCCATGGAAAAGTAGTTATTTGATTACTTTGTTAGAAATTTTGAAATTATGTAGATAGGATTAGTTTTGTTTTTGAATAAAATCAAAAAAGGAGTAAGAATTTGGAACTATGTGGATGATCGTGCAAGCGTGAAAGGAGAGATGAAAAAAGGCCACAAAAGAGTCAAATAGTGAAAGTGAGAAGATTAGAGAAAGAACAAAAAGGAATAACTTAGAAGTTTTGGTACGTCGCTGGCCACGATTGTGGCCTAGTAGTCCACAATCATAGATTACGATTGAGCATGCACTAGGTGGTAAGCCGCATGCCACGATCGTGGCCTGCGACTATGTAGAATAGGAAGGATGCGAAAAATTTTAAAACAACTTATCATTTTACCCTTTTTACCACCTATATATTCGGTTCTAACTTTACTTCCACTTTGAATTTGACTTTGACTTTTATTTTTATTTTATCTCTCTAGAATTCAAGCATTCAAACACTCTTACATCTCTTTATAATTTTTCAACCTCTAAATTCTTACCAATTTCTACCTAATCATGCCACACATTAAATAATCAGCCCGCTGGGAACCATATGGACGACAACAAGTTGTGAGATGAGGACGAAGAAACCGAGCAACATATTTTGGAGCACCCTTCCTAATTTACACCGAGGAGGAAGGTACTCGCTTTCTTTCCCTTCGTTCTCAAAAAATTATAGTTCCCAATTATTTTGACTTTGACACACTAGATAGACTAGAATTGCGTGAGTGGATAAAAAACCTAGCAGAGAGGATCCAATGGGCTCAATTCATTGGATTCCAATTCCTTGTTTATGAATAGCTTATGCTGGAATTTTTTACTTGACTTTTGCCCAAGAATACAAAAGAATTGTGGTTTAGATTGGAAGGACGAGCATATGAATTGAATGTCGAAATCATGTGTGAGGTGTATGGATTCCCCGAATCCACCATCATCAATCAACATGAAGACTTCCGTCCTTCTCAATACTGACATGAGCTTACTGGAATTAAGCGATCTTATGCAAAGAATGCTCACAACAACATCATACTATCCTATGAACACTTGTTGCTACACAAATTTATGTGTCAACTGGTCTTTGACAAGATCGAAACCAACAAGTGTTCCTCCAAGGAACTCTTTATGTTATAGTGCATGGACCATAGTATTCCAATCTGCACATTTACGCATGTGCTGAATGTAATGTTGCTACTCTGCGCAAGTGGAGCAACCATCTCGGAATGGAATACATAATGTCTACCATTGCAGAACATTTTGGTGTGGAATGGAGAGGGTTAACAGTTCACCTCCCTAACTTCCTCAATCACCATCACTTATTCTTGGCTGAGATCATCCATTCTACAAATATGACATTAAGGGACTTCAGCCAAGTGACACATGTTCGAATCAGGGTAGGTCAGGCAAGTTCAAGCTCATCACCACCTTGGCAGGCACAAGAGGAATCCACCAGTGAAGAATCTTAGGAAGAAGAGGAAGAAGACCAAGGTTGGAAAAAGGTTTTGGATGCAATCACAGAGACTAACAAGACAATTGCAAAGATGGTGCGTACACACAACAACGCCAGAACCAGGATATCCGACAAATTCATCAATATTTCGAGTCTCAAGGCGTTTAATTACCTCCTCTGACAGCATCACCACCTCCATCTCCATAGGATTTATACTTAACCCAATCTTTATTGTCCAAATTAGCCTTCAATTCTATTTTGTTTTTATGTTTATTTTTTATTTGTTTACTGTCACTTTAATTTCTGTTTTATCTTTACTTATCTTATGTGATGTGTCTCATTCTCACATTGAAGACAATGTGTTGTTTAAGTGTGAGGAGGGATTATGTGTTTTTGCTTTTGAATGTGGTTTTGCATACCATATGATAGTTATTAAGTTGCATTGTGTGAATTGTTTGAATGTGTCAATAGCTTAGATGAGTGAAATTTGTTTAATTTTGAACATATTATAGTAAGTTGTAAATGATCATTAGCTTGCGAAATTAGTGAATTAGGGTTCTTTGGATAAATATACAGCTTAATCAGGACTTAGTGTAAATTTAGCACCCCATAGGTTGTCACATTCATTCATAATCAGAGACCCCTTAACTTAAGTAGCTTAACTAGTATTTTTTCATGAAAACGAATAGCTAAAAACAACAAGGTAGTTAAAAAATGTTTGTTAATAAATTACTATTTTGCTGACGTTCGGGTTACGAGTAGAGCTACTAGTCAGTTGAAAACGTGATAATAGCTAAGTAATCGAATTGACGCGCATCACAAATGTGTGCCTTTGCGCCAAAAGGCTATAATGACGTTTCAACCAAGCTGTTAATAGATGACTTAGTCGAGTAATCAGATCGATATTCATCACCAATGTTTGCCTCCGAGTAAAAGACTAAGTTTGTGTTTTTATTAAATTAAAAAAAAGTGTTCTTAATAAAAACCTACCGGACTTGTAATAAGCATGAATTTTTATGAAAATGTACCTAGGAACAGTTACAGAGTCTGAAGGGCCAAAGAATTATTAATGTGTATGTACAATTGAAAAGGGTAATTAAATTAACACTTAGATCCTGATTAACTTATATATTTAGTTCAAAGCCCTTAAACATAGATTTTGTAGGTTAATGATTAGATATAACTTGTCAGATTGTGTTCAAGATTAAATTTATTCCATGAAGTCAAAACCATTGCCTCATTTTTTGCATTGTGTGCTTTGTGTTTGTTATGTTTGTTTGCTTGAGGACAAGCAAACATTTAAGCGCGGGGATGTTGATAGTTGTCATTTGCATTGTGTTTTAGGGTTTAATTGTTATGTATTTAGTATGAAATTGAGTGTTGAGTGTGTGTTTATATGTTAATTGTGTTAGTTTATCTGTTTAAGTGTTTTTATAGGTTAGTATGAGTCTTTGAGCTTAATTGTTATATTTTTGAGGTACCTTGATGGGTTTGTTACTATTGCAGGGTAAACGGTGAAGAACGGAGAAGTTTCGAAAAGTTTCAAGCCAAAGATATAGCCCACGATTATAGCACAGTAGGCCACGATCGTGACAGACAAGGACGAGCTAGAGCAGCCAGGCCATGATCGTGCACATGGGAGCACGATCATGACATAGAGTTTCCATTCAGCCACAATCGTGCACAACAGGCTACGATCGTGACAGAAAGGTTTAGGCACCCTGCGTCAGGATGAAGCAAAAACTTAAAGTTCGCAAGATTTTTCAAACCGTTTGGACCCCTGACTTTGACCTAGAGTGCACAAATTATAAATACAACATTATGAAACAGATACAGTAGCCTAGAGAGTCGTGCAAGAGAGCCATCGCATCAGCCAATTTCAAGAGAAAACCTAGAGAGAAATCGAGAGATTGAGGAAGGAGACGAAGGAAGAGAGACACGGAGAGGAAGCAAGACACGACATACTTCCCAGAACAGGTAGTTTTCTGCTGTCGCTGCCTCCACAATTTCATTCCCGACAGTATTTTCTGTTTATTCAATTTTATTGATGTGTGAAATTGCAATATTCGTTGAGAATAGGTTGTGTTGAATGTTGAGTTTTGTCTATACTTACCTTCGGGTTTTTAATTCTTAAGATTAGCAAAGTTTACTTGATTGTGTTATTGTTGATTTAATTGTGATTCAATTTCTTTTTGTAATAATTCGATAATAAACTAAAAGTGTGGGCCGAGTGAAAATAATTAATTTGGGCTAACGAAAGTTAGGTAAATTGATAGATAAAAATTGAATCAAACCGGTAGAATCATGTAACAAGAGATCGAGCATAGGTTCCTGATAAGTTAATAGACAATTTTAGAACTATTATAGGTTATGGGTAAATTGTGAGTTGAGAGATCACAATTCTATAATTTAATTTAGGGATCATCAGTTAGGGTTAAGGATTATAACTTATGAGAGAGTAATTTACCCTAGGACCGTCTAGACCCATCAAGTCGATAATTGCATAATTGGTTAGATTTTCATTAGCTTCAGAATAAAATCTCCTTTCTCTCACTTGATAGTTTTTAGGTTGATTTTCGGATTGAGTTATGTAATTTTGCTATTTTGTTGATATCTCTGCATTTTAATATTCATAATGATTGTTTGATTGATTTATTTCTAGAATTAGTTTATTTCTTTTGAATTATTGTAATTTAGTGCGACTTTAGATTTTAAGACTAGTTTAGCCCTCCTCATAGGATCGATACCTTAGGTACTACGCGAACAACCCGTGCGCTTGCGGAATTTACCAAGGTTAATAAATATTAAAACTTAGCGTGTGTAACCTTACGAACAACGTGCTTTATAGTTGATTTTAATCTATTAGCTAACATCTTATATACGTTTTATAGATGACATTACAACATTAGATACGTTTATACTCTTGAATAACCACTTGGTTTGGAATTTTAGGAATGAGACATATTTAGGAGTTGTTCGTCTCCTTCAACATCTATTTCTAGAGAAATGACTTTCTTCTAGAAAACGAACATTAAACTTCCAATATTACATAGTGGTTTTTTATGATAGTATCCATGAATAATGATGCCTAAGAGTATTGAAAACATTCTATAAGTTTTTTCCTTTGAATAGTTTATTAATGTGAGTCTTATTCATTGAAAAAAGTTATTTACGATGATTATGGATTATTTTTTAAAACTTGGCATGATTATATGTTATCAAGTTAAAATTTATACTTCATAGAACACTTTTATACAGGAATTTTGCAGCACATAAATATCTAAAAACAAAACAATAAAAAGTTAGTTCAAAAATATAATCTATTATCAATAAGAATAATCATTACTCAAAACACATAAGCCACAATCCTTTATCTACATTTTATTGTAGACATTTTCTTTATGCCCTCAAATAGAAAAAGGATTTAATGTCCAAAAAAATTCAATGGAATCTCCAATCTACCTTGTTAAGGAAAGTTAGAGAAAATCCTGATGGGTTAAAACCATAAAGGTCCTAATAAGAAAATTGAGTTTAGGCTATAATTGTGAAATAAGAAAGGTATCTAATACCTTATTTTGCCCTCCTAATCGGTTACTTAGATCTAAAATGTTTTGAAATTTTGAAAGCAAAGTAAACTTGGTTGTGAGGTAAACAGAAAAACTGAAAAACTTTTTAGGACAACCATAATTTTGGGTCCTTCAACTTTAAGATTTTATGTATTTAATTCCTCCAATATAAAAGATTCATATTTTAGTCTTTCATCTCAATGTTTTCACTCAATTAAGTATTTCTTACAATCGATGTTAATAAAAAATTTGACATAACACAATAAAATATGAGTAGGCGTATTAGATTTTAACAGGTTCATTAATGATATCAATAATTTTCCTCTTCATCCTGCTACACCAATGTCCACACTCTTATTTACTACCTCAAACCCTAATCCATCCTCCATCACCCAACCCCTTCGCTTTTGGTTTGTGCCCCCTCTTCCTTTTCCTCTTCCTTATATTTAGCTTTAGTAGTAGTGGCAACAAGATTAATTTTAAAAGGCTATGAGTAAGTCTGGCAGTGGGGGCTTGAATTCCCATTAAAGATTGAATGGTTAATGTTAGGGGCGAAGAATTCGTCGCCAATAAAGGAATGAATATAGGGATAACATTCAAAGTTTGAACTAGTAAATATTTTTCTCTAGTTTTACACATTTTTATATAGTCTTAATAAAACTAACATATCTACACATATTTTATTTAATTATGTTGCATTAACTTCCTATAAAAAATATTGACACAAATACTTGACTGAGGAAAGAAATTTAGATTAAGGACTAAAATAGGAACCTTTTATGTTAGAGTACTTAAATTAAAAAAGTTAAAGTCAGAGGAATAAAGATATTATTTTCTCAAAAATGCAATAAAACTTATTATGTCTAAGAGTTAGAGGAATAAAGATATTATTTTCTCAAAAATGCAATAAAACTTATGATATCTAAGAGTTTATAGATTGGTTTAGAGTTTAAAAATAAAATAAATGAAGTTGACTAGACAGTGGTTTAGGGATTTAAATGCAAATAAACTTTAACCTATGATAAATGGTACATTTTGATTTGTATAAAGTGTAGATTAAACAAAATGATATTAAAGGAAATAAAGTAGATTTTAATGGTGTATGCCCCACGAACCAATTATAGAATGTACTCTAATTGATCAGTTGTGATTTAGGTAGTGTCGTATTTTAAAGTTATTTGATATTAGATAGTTATTATGTCTTGCTAGAGACCACTTATAACTTGTGGACCTAAAAGAAGTTTAGGCCTCCTGCTAATATTAAATAAGCCTACAGGGTCGCACACCAAGTAAACTGAACATTCATTGGGCCTTAATCGAATTTGGGCTTTGGGCTTTAGGGTTTTACTATATATATGAATATATAGTATGACTTGAAGACTGAAGAATCTCATCTACTCTCGTCTGCTCAAAAACCCTAAAGGAGATGTCCTTTGCTAGAAATATATATAGAGAGAGAGAGAGGTCTTAGAAAGTGGTGGGGGTTGTTCAATCTCATGAGAGTGTGGAGACCTGTAGAGGCACGATAATTGACGTGCTCTTCCTGACACTACCAATTTCCTTGCATATTTTCACTGCAAAAGGTATAACCTAATTTGGATTTAGTTTCGATATTCATATGGGTCTTGATGTTTCAGATTGTCAAAGGTGATAAATGTTATTACTGTTGACAATTCGAAAATCTCATAACTAGTATCAGAGCCATACTTGTGTTTGTTGAAATTGAATTTGATTTTTTAATTGTTCAATGTGATTGAATGAGGGGTTCTGTCGATTGTTCGATTTTTTGATTGTTCAATGTGATTAAATGAGGGGTTATGTCGATTGTTCAATGTGATTGAACTAGGAGTTCTATTGATTGTTCAATGTGATTGAATTAAGGGTTTCAGATTAATAAGATTAATTCATAAACAGAACTATGAATTCAAAATTTTATAATGGGGCGCTGTCCGCTATGAGGGGTGCTACCCCTTGAACCTCGCGGGGGGCATTGTCCCTCGACCCCTCAGGGGGCGTGGCCCTCGCCAAATTTCACGTTTTGTGTCGATCACATGTTTTCTTATGATTGGTGTTTTATATGCTTTGATATTTGATATCTTGCCTTGATTATGAATGATAAATAGTATAGCCCATAGTTTTTTTACATTTTAGATATGACCTGCGTGTCGTTATGTATTTATGTAAATTTGGATATGGCCTGCGTGTCGTCATGTGTTTATGTAATAATTAGATTATTACTAGTTTCGATTGTAATATTGTACCTTTCAAGTTAATTAAAGAATCAAATTAACTGGGGTGGAGGCACAACGATGGCGATCCATTTGCTACAAGACATTCCTAATGGAGATTAGATCTTCATAGTTTAGGGGCTATACTAAATAATGTTAATTTTTCTTTATTCATACTTTTACTTATAATTTCTTTTATGCATATATATAGCAAATTCATAATCAACTTAGTCCCTCAACGATATTAAGTAATAATTCATGCTTTTCTAATTCTACACCTGCAAGGACTTGAATCGTTGAGTAGTGGGCTTGTCAAAGCAAGGCTCTCTTGATTATTGAAGTCCAATAGGATAGGTAACGATTAACTATAAGTGATAATTGGTTTACTTAATGGGGTTACCAAAATGGTTTTAAACCTTGAGGCATAAAGTTGGGAGCAGGGACATAAGATGTCACCCAATAACTAAGAGTTATATATGATATAATTAGCAAAAGTTGCTTACCTAAATAACTAAGATTCAAGCGATGAGCCAAACCTGACTTGGGTCTTAGTGAAATATGGATCTTAGACCACTATACTCGTTATGAGGGACATTTACTATATGAGTATAGTGGGAGATTCTTAATTGTTAAGAATTAGGTTTTACTAATGAGCATGTCACTAAAACTTTGCACATTTTATTGTAGATAATCATGACCTCCAACTCTTTATCAAGTTTTTCACTACGATCTATCCTTGAGAAGGACAAGTTGAATAGTTCAAACTTTCTGGACTAGTATAGAAACTTGAGAATTGTTCTCAAGCAAGAAAAGAATGACTATGTCCTTGAAAAGCAAGTCCGCAAAAGGGTACCTCTTTCCACTGCTCCCCTTGCAGAAAGGAATGCTTATAAGAAGCATGAGGATGATGCTCTCGATGCTAGCTGTCTTATGTTGGCAACTATGAACCCAAACTTGCAAAAGAATTATGAGAATGTGGAAGCCTATGGGATAATTACAAGCCTAAAAAATTTGTTTCAGGAACAAGCACGAAATGAGAGATATCAAATTGTGAAGTCTCTCTTGGAGTGCAAGCTGGCAAAAGGGAGCCCAGTCAGCCCATATGTTATTAAGATGATAGGCCTTGTTGAGAACTTAGAAAGATTGGTATTTCCTATAAGCTAAGAGTTAGTTATGGACATCATCCTTCAGTCTCTACCAGATGATTATGATACTTTTTTTATGAACTATATTATGCATAATCTATATCAATCTTTGACTAAGTTGCATGGGACACTTAAGACTTCTGAGCAGAACATTAAGAATGACCCTAACCCTAAGGTCCTCATGGTCTAAAAGGGGAAAGGTTTTAAGAAACAAGGAAATAGTAAAGGGAAGGGAAAAGGTAAGGGCAAAGTCCGATTAAGAATCGAAACAAGCTCAATCCTAATCTTAACCCAAAGTCTAAGCCTAGTCCTTCTAATGACAATCTTTACTATTATTATAATAAGTTGGGTCACTGAAAGAGAAACTACAAGAAATATTTGGAAGATCTAAAGAAGAAGAAGGGTAATGACACTTCTACTCCAAGTATTCATGTTATAGAAATAAATGTTGCTACTTCTAGTTCTACATCTTGGGTATTGGATACCAGTTGTGGCTCTCACATTTATGTAAATGTGCAAGAACTGTAAAATAGTAAAACTTTGGCAAAGGGTGACGTGGACCTACATGTAGGAAATGGAGCAAGAGTTGTTGCTTTAGTTGTAGGGATATTTCATTTATCTTTACCTTCAGGCATGGTTTTAGAACTCAATAATTGCTACCATGTACCTGCTATAAGCAGGAATATTATCTCTGTTTCATTTTTGGACATGGAAGGTTTTTATTTTACAATTAAGAACAATTGTTTTTCATTTTCTTGTAATGACATGTTTTATCTTAACACCCAATTAGAAAATGGGCTTTATGTTCTAAATTTAGAATTTATAACATAAATATTAAGAGATTCAAATCCAATTATTCAAATCCCACCTACCTTTGGCATTGTCATTTGGGACATATAAATGAGATGCACATACATAAGCTCCTTAATGATGGACTTTTAAAATCTTTTGAGACATGCAAATCTTGTTTATTAGGGAAAATGACTAAAGCATCTTGTAGTAAACACATTCAAAGGAATAGTGATTTATTAGCACTCATACATAATGATATATGTGGACCATTAAATTCTATTGCTAGAGGAGGTTTTCATTACTTCATTACATTTACTGATCGCCTTGGTAGATATGGTTATGTTTATTTGATGAAACATAAATCTGAATCCTTTGAAAAGTTCAAGGAATTTCAAAATGTACAAAACCAAATTGGCAAGACAATAAAAGCCCTTCGATCAGATCGAGGTGGTAAATATTTGAGCCTAGAGTTTGATAACCATCTCAAAGACTGTGGAATAGTTGCACAACTCACTCCACCTACAATACCACAATGGAATGGTGCGTCTGAAAGGAGGAATCAAACATTATTGAATATGGTTCAATATATGATGAGTCATGCAAATCTTTCATTGTCCTTTTGGAGATATGCTCTTAAAACAGCTATGTTTACACTAAATAGAAGTCCATCGAAGGTAGTAGAAAGGACATCATACGAGACATAGACAGGAAAGGTTCCTAGTTTGTCTTTTCTAAAGATTTGGGGATGTGAAGCTTATATTAAAAGGTCAACATTTGAAAAACTTAGACCCAAATCCGATAAATGCTTCTTCATAAGGTATCCTAAAGAAACTAAAGGATACTAATTTTACAACCCCACCAAAAATAAAGTGCTTGTTGCTTGAAATGGTGTCTTTTTAGATAGAGAATTTCTTTCTGAAGGAACTAATGGGAATAAAGTACATCTTGAAGAAATTAAAGAGTCACAGGAGAATGCTTCAACACAAGAGGTGCCTCGTTTTGATCTACAAAATATTGTAGAAACTACACCTGTGACACTAGCCCCACATAGGTCTTAAAGGTTCTGTCACGAACCTATAAGATATGGTTTCATGGTTACTAAACATCACCATCTATTACTGATAGAGAATGATCAACCTACATCCGACAAGGAAGCAATAATGGGCCTTAACTCCGATAAATGGCTTTAGACCATAGAATGTGAAATGGAATCCGTGTACCAAAACAAAGTATGGGTTTTAGTTGATCCATCCATTGGTGTAAAAACCATTGAGTGTAAGTGGGTTTTTAATAAGAAAGTCGACATGGACGGCAATGTACATGTGTACAAAGCGCGATTGGTGGCTAAGGGTTTCAAGCAAATTCATGGTATTGATTATAATGAGACCTATTCCCCAGTTGCAATGCTTAAATCCATTCTTATCCTTCTAGCAATTGCTACATTATATGATTTTGAGATTTGGCAAATAGATGTGAAACAACTTTCCTTCACAGGAATATAGAAGAGGATGTGTATATGACACAGCCTGAAGGTTTCACATATCCTATAAATGCTGGGAAGTATGCAAGCTTCAGCGATGCATTTATGGATTGAAATAGGCTTCTCAGAGTTGGAATCTTTGTTTTAATGAGGTAGTCAAAGAGTTTGGTTTCCTCAGAAATGAAGAAGAATCTTGTGTTTACAAGAGACTAATGGGAATACAATTGTTTTCTTGATCTTGTATATAGATGACATACTACTAATTGGAAATGACTCTCTACTTCAATATGTGAAAGCTTGATTAAGAAGTTGTTTTTTAATGAAAGACTTAGGCAAGGCAGCATACATCTTGGGTATTAGGATCTATATGGATAGATCGAGAAGGCTTATTAGACTAAGTCAAAACACTTATATCTATAAGTTTTTGCATAGATTTAATATGCAAGAATCTAAGAAAGGCTTTTTACACATGTCATATGGCATAATTTTGAATAAGATTCAACGCCCTTTGACACCAGATGAGCGAAATCGCATGAGTAGGATCTCATATGCATTTGTTGTAGGATCCATCATGTATGCCATATTGTGTACTCATCTGGATGTTACATATGCTTTGATTATGACGAGTAGATATCAGTCAGATTCAGGTGAAAGCCACTAGATAGTTGTTAAGAACATTCTTAAGTACTTAAGAAGAACTAAGGATATGTTCTTGATTTGGAGGTGAGGAAGAGCTCATTGTAAATGGATACATTGATTCTAGCTTCCAATTAGATAAAGATGAATTTCGATCACAGTCAAGATTTGTATTATGCCTAAATGGTGGAGCAGCATGTTGGAAGAGTTCTAAGCAGGACATAGTCGTTGATTCAATAACAAAAGATGAGTACATTGTTGCTCCAAAAGTAGCAAAGGAGGCTATGTAGGTTAGAAAGTTCATCATTGCACTTTGTGTGGTTCCGTGGTTCCTAGCATTGTGAATCTAGTGGATCTTTATTGTGATAATAATGGAGTCATTACTTAAAATAAGGAACCAAAATCTCATTAGAAGGCCAAACATATACTCAGGCATTTTCACCTTATTTGACACATTGTTGAAAGAGGTGATGTGAAGGTATGCAAAGTGTCAATAAATCTTAGTATAGTTGATCTGTTGACTAAGCCTCTCCCGCAGGCTAAGCATGATCATCATATTAAAGCACTAGGTATTAGACATTTGGATGTGTGATTATATAAGATTGTAATTTTGTTACATGTTTTTGGATAATCCATTAGTAATGCCTAATTATTGTTTTCTGTGTTCATTTTTTAATGGAGATGTAAATAAATTTGAATTATGATCCTATGAATAACGTCTATTTCACTATTGGCCATCAGTGTGACTTAATCGTGAGACCTTATTGTAATATGGATACATTTATTCTAAAAGGTCCTTAGTTAATGTCATTAATGTAAGGGATAATAATGACTATTGAGACTACCGTGTTGATTAATAGATAACCATGTTTCACAAATCATTAATATAGAGATATTATGTTAATCACATGGATATATGTTGGAGAACATGCAACTGGACCGACCAGCTATGAGAACACTTTAAGGATTATTATATAAGTGTCATAATTGGTTCTCATTACATTTGTTGAATATAGTCCTTTGACTTGAGTTTTTCATAGCTTCTTATATGTGAATTAGTTTGCTTTAACATTGTCAAACTTTAGTTGTAAAAGGTGATTATAAAAACAATGCTCGAGCATATGGAAGAATGTGGATAATAAGATGGAATTTGTCTCTTCTATATAACGGGAGAAAGATATCTCTGAGCCCTCGATGAGTTGAGAGTGAAAAGTTGCATGGTCGTGCACAAACGAGGTGAATGTCAGTCATTTTTTTCACAGTCTAACTCAGAAATTGAGAAACATGATTAAGCCTAATGAGGATGACACTATTTCCTTCCTTGTGCTCAATCGGGATAAAATGAGACAAAGGGATTACTTGAGGATAATTGGTTCTTATGCAAGTGGGAAATTGTTGGTGTATGCCCCGTGAACCAATTATAGAATGTACTCTAATTGATCAGTTTTAATTTAGGTAGTGTTGTATTCTGACTTTATTTAATATTAGGTAGTTATTATGTCTTACTAGAGACTGCTTATTGTAATGCCACAAAATCTCGATTTCATGAATATTACTTTTTAAGTTGTGAATAGTGTATCCTAAGGTGAATAGTGACACCCAGGACCCAAACTGCATTTTATTTTATTTAGCATCGGATATTATTATTCAAGGATATCCCGAGGATCAAGTTTGACCAAGAGCTGACCAATGGTGAAAGTTGGACCCAAAAAAGGGTGAAGTCAAACCCAAAAATATTAATAAAAATAAATGATATTAGTTAAGGTCTTTTATGTGAGGTGGATATTTTTCTTACAAGTATTTTTATTGAAAAGAAGAAAAGAATGGATTAAAAGATAAAGTTAATTTGGGATCTAAAAAAAATTGGAAAACTTTTGATAAGGGACCACATGACATTTTTGTCAACTACCGATTCTCTTCTTCTCCAAAACATTGCCGAGAATTATCTCCCTCCTTTCTTCTCCATTTGTCTTTCATTTCTTTCATTTTAAAGCCAATTATCTTTAGTTTTAACCCGCAAATCACCTATTAAACACCAAATCATCAACCTAGGGTCCCTAAACTCCCCATATCAACAAAAAGTTTGGAAAAAAAAATGAAGAACCTATATATGGGTGTTCTTGATGAATAGTATCTGAAAATTTTTAAGGTAAGTTATTGAAGTTTTGTTGTTTTTAGTACATGATTTTGGTGTAGTTATATGCATTGATGAATAAAATGCATGAAATTAGATTTGTTATGCAATATGATGAAGATAAAGAAGATGAATTGAAGGAGAGAGAGAAAGAAAAAGAGAAAGAATAAAGAATTGATGATAAAATTGAAGTTTAAAGAAGCTTAATTTGAAGCTTTGAACATCAATTTGGTATGCGTTCTTGTAATTTTACTTTTTCCTAAAAATTGTGTGGCACAAAATTTTAAAAATATTTAATTGGATGTTAAATGAAGTGGTATATATGATTAATTAAGATTTTGGACTTATAATTTGTATTTTCCCTCATTGACATACATTATATTTGAATTGATAAACTTGATATACATGTTATTTTTGACTAATTGGTGAGATGAATGTCTTGAATATTGTATGAATTAAATTAGAACCAATACTGGAAGAAAAAAATGACATTAAAGAATAACATTTACTTTAGTTGAATATAGAATATCTTGAATTAGTTATTATGAGCTTTTATTATGAAATTTCAATGGAATTTTATTAGATCTACCCCTAATAAAATAGATAGGAATTAGAGGAAAGTGATAAGGTTGGCATGCCAAATAGGAAGTTAGCAGTACTACGTCATGATATATGTTACCGGACTGTATAGCTTCGAGAGCTCGATTCCAGTGTAAGATATTTGATTTGAGTTATGAACTACATGGCTCCGAGAGCTCAGTTCCAATATGAATGTATATAAAAATAATAGATCGTATGGTTCGGAGAATCCGATCTTGTATTTTTAAAATCCCGCTTATCCAACTCAGTGATACAATTCTAATGGATTTTACTTTGGGGCATTTACAGAAAGTAGATAAATGCATGTTTAATCATTAAAGAAATTCAAAAGAAAGTAGGAATTGATTGTAAATTAAATTGTACAATTTATTCATGATTGTGTACTATAAATACATGTTTGTATTTCATAACTTGATTTTAAATGCCTATTTATGCTTAGAAATAAATGAAGATATTTATATGTGAAAAATATTATATATTATGAATGTTATGGTTGAATGAATTGAATTGAATAAGAAATGGAATTGCTTGAACACCACTAAGCCTATAGCTTAGCATGTGGATTTTCTTTTCCCGCGTAGCTTTTGAAGAAAATTAGAAGAAAGCTGTGGTGGATCTACTACAAGACAAGAGTCACATAGAAGATCTCAAAAGATTTGCAGGTGGATGTATTGGTTATGGCATGTACATATAAAGAAGCAAATGATCTTACAGGATTTTATTGTGAATTATGTATGAAATCTGGTTTAGATGTGTTGAAATATATTGGAGGATGGGTAAATTATTTTGTCATGGAGTTTGACATGGAAATGGATAGTTAAGTAACATGCATGAGAAGTGTATTGAAGTTTCTTGCAAGAGGTTTTAAATATATATAGAGGAAAGTCTCTCAAATTTTATAAAGTGAATAGTAATTGCATGTTACTATGAGGTTTTAAATAGAAAATGTTGTAGTTCAAAGTATTAGGTATTTAAGAATATGGTAACACTCGGTATGCTGATTCCATTATCAGGAATGGAGTGTTACAACGATATCGGACTTTTTTAAGATTTGGTACATGTACCTTAATATATGTACCATGTAAATTTCCTAATCAATTATGAAATTAGCAAAATCATATTTATTCATTACCAACTAAAAGTAAATCTTATACCAAATAAAACCCCATAAATGAATATTATTACCTTAAACCACCCTCATCTTTCGTTGGTGCTATTATAAGGGACAACTCCAAAGACTTTAAGTATAACTCTCCATATCTTATGCACAACTCTCAACACAT
Source organism: Erythroxylum alaternifolium (assembly GCA_027478495.1). Classification (NCBI taxonomy): domain Eukaryota; kingdom Viridiplantae; phylum Streptophyta; class Magnoliopsida; order Malpighiales; family Erythroxylaceae; genus Erythroxylum; species Erythroxylum alaternifolium. The sequence continues at coordinate 18,755 of JANIIA010108532.1, forward strand.
TATGAAAATGTCTACTTACTGTCTCTCCTGAAAGTAAAAAATCATACTTGATTTCTCAGTTTCTCTTGTGAAAGTCAACGAGATGTAAAAATATTGCTACCATTTCCTCGATATCTATATTTTTAGTATCTTTTAATCCACCAATATTTTGCAACATTTAGCATAATATGCAAAAAGTACACCTATCCACAAGAAGTTGCTCAATGTATATAATGTCAATGTCCACAATCATACCATTGAGATGTGCCATTCAAACTAATAGATTATGCTTACTAGGCTCTTGTGTCATTCTCAATATATGCCTCTTTAGTAGATACGATAATAAGCTTAATAATTTCATAATAAATCTCATCCTTCTTCTTCTTCTTCTTAATGTGTACTATAAATATAAAAAATTGTAATGTCAACGTGTATGAGCCATGACTGCCATTCAAAAATAATAATAATATTAATGAAATATACTAAAAAAATAAAGTATTTGTGTTTAAGGAAAAAAATTATTTTCGATTTAAAATCAAATTAGGAACTTCAAAGGTCTCTCAACCTAAAAATTAAATTTGAAGGGAAATGAACTAAGGAGAAATAATGTACACACTTAAATATAAGTTAATTGTTTCTAAGAATATGCATATGATTCACACCAGACACGTTAAATTTTAGATTTGAATTAGGAAAAGATAGACTAAAAAGAGTATGTGATATAAAAACATCTTGATATGTTCTCTAATTGGTTAATTTAAAAATGCCTTAATATGTTTGTATTCTTCAATTTAGCATGGAACAAATAGTTAACAAGGTGGAAAAAAATAAGTTTCAGATATCCATTCCAAATATTTCCACATTTTGAACATATGTAAGCTTATGATATAATAAGAACTTCATGCAATTATTAGAAAGATTGACCAAATAATTGATAGCTAATAAAGAAAGCCTATGACTATTTCCATGAATGATGTTCATAAGCTAGATGGTCGAAAAATAAGTGGTTATTTCTGTTATGCACACTTAAGAGTAATAAGTCATTTGAGTGATCTAGATCTTAAGATATACTACCCTAGAACATGTTTATTGTTTTTGGTAAGAGGGTAAAAACAAATTGAGAAAATAATATTGAATCCATCAATCAAATTTTGATGTCAATCACTTGAGGAATTGCACCAAGCCCAATTAAAGACTTCAAGATACTAGACTAAAATGCACCGCCCAAATGGGGGAACCAAATATGACAGATGAAGAGTAGCTATAGAAACAAAAGGGATTGTCCTTGTTCTTTTGATTTTTTTCTTATCCATACTTTGTTATCTTTTCTCCGCCAACCTACCTTCTTTTCCTTTTTTTTACAGGAGGTCCAAAAGTGATAGAGAATAAGAGGAACGTTACAAGAATCAAATGACATCACAATCTTTCGTAATGAGGTAATGGCTTCAACTTTATGAAATAAATTTAATCTTAAACACATCATTCAAGTTATATAAAATCATTAATATTAAAAATCTGTGTTTAGATGCTTTGAACTAAATATACAAATTAATCGAGATCCAAATGTTAATTTATTTACCCTTTTCAATTTCACACACACATTAATAATTCTTTAGTCATTTAGACTCTGTAACTATTCCTAAGTACGTTTTCATGAAAGTCAAGCTATTACAAGTTTGGTAGGATTTTTATTGGAAAAAACTTTTTTTATTAAACATGGATTTAGTCTTTTTACCCAGAGGCAAACATTGGTAATGAATGTCGATTCTATTACTCAACTAAGTCATGTTTTTATTAAGCTACTAGGTTGGAAAGTCATTACAGCTTTTTGACATGGAGGCACACATTTGTGATGCTTGTTGATCTAATTACTCAGCTATATCATGTTCTCAACTGGCTACTAGCTCTATTCATAACCCAAAGGTCAGAGAAATAGTTATTTATTTAACAAACAGTTTTTTTATTTGCCTACCTTGTTGTTTTAGCTACTTGTTTTCATGAAAAATATTAGTAAAGTTACTTAAGTTGAAAGGCCTCAAATTATGAATGAATGTGACAATTTAGAGGGTGACAAACCTACACTAAATCCTAATTATGTTTTATATTTATCCAAAGACCCCAATTCACTAATTGTGCGACCAAATGATTCTTCACAACCTAATAGACTATGTTTAAAATCAAATCGATTCCAATCCATCTAAGTCATTGACACATTCAAACAATTCACGAAATGCAACTTAACAATTATCATACCATATGCAAAATCACATTCAAAACAAAACACATAACTCTCCCCACACTTGAACAACACATTGTCCTCAATGTAAGAAGGGAACAAACAAGCACATAAGAAAAGAAGAAACATAAATTAAAGTAAACAGAAAATAAATAAATATAAAAATGAAGACTAATTTGAATAAGAAAAATGGGTTAGATAAAATCTCATCGAGATAGAGGTGGGGATGGTAATTGAACGCCCTAAGCCTCAAAATATCGATGGATATGATGTATATCCCAACTCTGACGTCATTGAGTGCGGGCCATCTCCCTCATCATTCCGGAGTTCTCCACTAGTTGATCTGCAATCACCGCATTGTTTGTGGAGATTGTGTCCAGAACTTTCTTCCATCCTAGTTCTTCTGTCTTTCTTCTTTCCTGGACTCTTCACTGGTTGAGTCCTCTTCGACTTGCTGAGGCAGTGCTGAACTCGAACTCACCTGACTGGCCCTAATCTTAACATGTGTCTTTTGGCTGATATCCCGAAGTTCCATGTTGTAGGACTTAAGAATTTCAGCCCTCCATAAATGGTGATGGTTTAGGAACTCAGGGAGATGAATAGTTAACCCACTACAAACCACACCATAATATTCAGCAATGGCCAAAACTAGGTACCCCATACCTAAATTGCTGCTCCTCTTGAGCGGAGTCGCAACAATAACATTTAGCACATATGTGGATGTGCACACTAGAATACTGTAATCCATGCGCCACAATATAAAAAGGTCCTTTGTGGAACACTTGTTGGTTTTTGATTTATCAAAAACCAACTAACACATGTATTTGTGCAACAACAAGTGCTTGTGGGACCTTATTATGCTGTTGTGAGCATTTTTGGCATGAAACTGCTCTATTCCAGTGAGCTCATTCCAATGCCGAGTAACATGAAACTCATTATGCTGATCGATAATGGAAGATTCAGGGAACTCACATATATAACACATGGTTTTGATATTTAGTTCATAGGCTCATCCCCTTATCCTAGACCACATTTCTCTAAGGTTCTTAGGTTTATAGGAAAGGTAAGTAAAGAATTCTGGGGTGAGCTCCTGACAAAACAGGAAATTGGAAGTGTATGAATTTTTCCCACTAAATTCTTTCCGCTAAGTTCTCTGCCCTGTCGTACAGTTCTAGCCTATCAAGTATATCGAAATCAAAATATTTAGGGACTACAATTTATTTAGAATTGAGGGATTAAAAACGAATCCCTTTCTCCTTTGTGTAGATCGGGAAAGGTACTCCGAAGTCCATCACTCTATTCCTTCTCCCTGTCCTGAGACTTGATTTCGTCCTAATGATTTATCCCAATTGGCTGATTGCTTAACACGTGACATACTAGCTCATGAGTGAAATTTGAAATTTGGTAGAGAGACGAGAGAGTGTTTGGAAGTTTAAAGCTTATAGAGATAAAGAAAAATGAAAGTGAGTGAAAAAGTGAAGTTAGAAATGAATATATGGGCGATTGGAGGGTTAAATGGTAGAAATTGACTTAAAAATTTACGTGTTCCCTTTTTACCCAATGGCAGGCCACGATTAATATTCCACCAATTTCTTTTATTTTTTTCTTCTTTTGTTCTTCTCCACTTCTCCGAAATCACTTCTTAACTATTTATAACCCTTTCACCTCTCCTTGTTTACTTCCTCGATCATCTAATTAATGGCGAAGTCTTATGCCTTCTTAATTTTATTTGGAAACAAACTAACCTAACTACAAGATCCAAATTTTTTGAAACAATCAAAGGAAATAAAATTCCATGGCTTGGCTCCCATACAGTGCTTCTTTTAACGTCGATATCTCGATGCTCTATCCTTGGAAACTCAGCCAGGATCAATTATGAGCGACTTGCTTCCACCTTTTTCATTCAAAATTAGTTTTGTAGCTTGTAAGTAAGCTATAACTTGCAAAATGATCAAAAGGACAATATTGATAACATTATGCAAACCAATTAAACTCAATAATGTCTTTTTTTTCAAATGAACTGTCAACATAGTAGGGAATAACAAAACTTCCTGAATCTTTCATTGAATCCAACAGTTTGCCCTATATGAAGCTGATTTGCTCTCTTTCTTCCGTAATCACCTTAGTCTCCCCTGCTTCTTTTGCTTTACGAATAAAGGCTTTCATAACTTCTTCAAACTTGATGTTTATTGTCATCTGTTCTTCGTGCTCTTGTTCTTCAAAAGATTCAAACACATCAATTATCCTGAATGAGCTACTCTCCTTCGGATTATTTAATATATCATTCACGTTGAATGTCACTTGCTCATTATTAATCTAAAGGATAGGATTCTTTTTATGGACATTTACCAAAGATTTTTTTATGTTCATACATGGTATGTCAAGAACTGGTGGATAATATGAGAGGTTTACATCCTTTTCTTCATCCTCTTTCTAGATTTCTTGTTCTTTTATAAGGTAGGGTAGCTTAATTTCTTACTGGTTCTTCTAGCTCTACCATATTCCTAAGTATGATAGTCTGACATGGCTCTATTGAATTTACTTTCATGCTATGCAGATCGTTTTCCACACTTTGCTTACAAAATTCCTAAAAAGTTGGTCTATTCGAACCTCTAATTTGTGAATAGAAGAGGCATGATCTTCTGCTACTTGCTTAAACTTCTATTTCAATCTCTTCTGGTTCTCTTCCATATTCGTGAGTTTATCCATGATTTTGTCCAGCTTAGAATCTCATGAACTGGATTCATCATATTGAAATTCAAATAGGTTTTGATGTCTCATATGAGTACTTACATTATTAGACCAATAGAAATCTGGGTGGCTCTGCCACCCCGAAGTGTACAGGTTTATATAAGGATGATGATTTCCCCAACTAACTTGAGGCTCTTGAAATCTACAAAAGTCCTTTGCTCCCTATAATAGACATTCTCCATGATCATTCTTTTTATCTCTTCTTAGCATTCAACTCTTCAGATGTCTCATTCTTACTCTAAGAAGTCTTTATGTGCCTCTACTTTATGCCCCAAAATTTTTTTTAATTTAAAAAAAAATACCTTAGAATAAAGAACTAAACTAATCGCTCCCTCAATAACAGCACCAAAAACTTGATCGCAAGTTTTTGATGTGAAAAAGCTTTAATAATTAACCTCGATATTCCGTAAGTGCACGAGTCATTCGTGTAGTACCTAAAGTGTCGATCCCACAAGGAAGGTTAATCTAATCCTAAAATCTAAGGCCAAAAACAATTTGCAATAACTCAAAATGAATAAAATTAAAACAAGAAATTATTCAATCACGCAATTAATTTGAATAATCAAATTTGAAATTATAAACAAGATAGCAAATGCAACACCCAATCACAAAACAACCTAGAAAACTACCAATTGAGAGAAAGGATATTTTTATTCGACTTTAATAAAAACATAATTGATTATGAATTTATTGGATTATCGGTTCTAGACGATCCTAGGATTGATAACTCTCTCGAGTTATAATCATTAACCCTAATTTATAAACCCTAATTAGATTATGAAAATTGTAACCTCTCGATTCACAATTTACCCAAAACCTAAATTAGATCTTAAGTTGTCTAAAAACTACCGAAAACCTATGCCAAATCTCTCTTTACACAAATTTACCGATTTGATTCAATTCTTGATCTATTAAATTACCTAACTCTCATTAGCCCAATTTTATGATTTTTCACTCGATTCACCCTCTTAGTTTATTACCGAATTATACAATTGCAGAATTGAAATCACAAGAAATCCAATAAAATTGCAACAATCAAATTTCATTAATATCAAAGACAAAATATGCCGAAGGTGAGTTTCGACAAATCCTCAACATTCAACAAATATATCATCTATGGCTATTTCAAATTCTATACAATCATAACATTTAAAATTAAACTAGAAATAGACTCGAAATAGATGATCAAGGAAATAATGGCGAGAAGCCTCTTGTTCTGGAAAGTACTTCGCATAAGCTTCTTCTTCATATCTCTCTTCCTTTGTTTCTTCCTCTATCTCTCTATAAAACTCTCTAGTTTCGAGATTTTGGCTGATACAAAAGCTCCCTCTCTTGTGTTCTTTATGTTCTTTTTATACCTATTTGTTCTTGAGCAGTCCTAGGGTTTTTTTACAGTCAAAACGGTCCGAAAATCCCTCAGAATTGATGTTTTCTCCAGTTTGCACATCTTCCTGATGCAGGCCACGATCGTGGACTGTGGCAAAGTCTTCTGTCACGATCGTGTCCTTTATGCCACGATCGTGGGATAGCTTCCATGTTTTTGTCATGATTGTGCCATGATCGTAGGCCGTTGTTTCTACCTAAAAAACTCCAAAACTTCTCTGTTCTTTGTGTTGACCCTGAAACACTAACAAACAAATGAAGGTACCTCAAAAACATAATATTTAAGCTCGAAGACTTATACTAACCCATAAAAACACTTAAACACACAAACCAACATAATTTTAACCTAAACACGTACTAATCACTCAAATTGACACTTAATACATAACAAATTAAGCCCCTAAAACACGATATAATTCACAACTATCAGGCTCTTCCTCCAAATTTTCTCCAACTTCTCTTGATCTTCTTCATCTGATTTTAAACACTAACAAATACATGAAAATACCTCAAGCGCACAAAATTAAAGTCCAATAACATGCTCTAAACCATATAATACCAAAAAAATATAAACACATAATCACATTACGCAATTATAAACCTAAACATGCATAATTCATCTAATCAACACCTTTAAACACATTAAAACACTTACTAAAACATGATATAAACGACAAATATCAATATTATGAGCCATACTTTAAGTAAAAGAGGAGATAGTTGGAGACTCATCAGGAACATAGAGGTTCATTACCTCTAGAGCATGAGCGAGCGAGCATCTATTCACTTGGAACATTCATTTTTCCAATTTAATCCAGCGTTAGAATGAAGACAAGAAGGTCTGCACCATTTGTGTTGGACCTTATGTGACCCGACTGGCATAATAGATGGGGGTTATTTGATCGACTACCACCAATGCTAGAGATGATGACCACTGAAGCACTCAATCTAACAATAATGTAACATATGCGTATGGTACGTCGATGTTGGGGTCCCACCAGAGAGATTTATAGACTTATTAGGAAACCCGAGGAGCCAGTAGCTGAGTATAGAGAAAAAGCAAATCAAACCGCATCAGAGCAAGTAACAACCATAATCACAATCACTGCCACCAGAGATGGAGAAGGAAATACCAAACGGGGAGGTTCTGAGAGCTCCCCAAGCTAGGTTACATAACCCAGCTCAATTGAAGATAGCCTTACTGGAGAAAGGCATATGCAGACTTATGGGAACTCAGTAGGCACTCTGACTTTAGTAGGCCGAGTTTCTAGAGCAGGTAGGATTGTTGGAGGTGTTGGTTGCACGGATAGATGAGTTGTAATCTACAATAGCATGGCTGGGAGAGTTGATGGTATCAATAACAATCCATTTAAGCATTGATATCCAGCTCCATCATCTGGTGAAGGCACTTCCTCTGTAGCTCCTCCACCTGGTCAAGATCACCACTAAAAGGACCCTCCTTCATCGAACCAGCCAGGATCACATGATATAAGAGATGCTTAGTTTTGTATATTCTTTCTTTTTCTTTATCTTTTGTATTTATTTCTTATTTTCTTTCAGTTAATTATTTTATTCTCTCTAACATAATAATTAATGATTTTTTTATTTCTTATTTTCAATTATGCTATTTTTATTTCTTTTTTTTCTTTTTATCCCTTTTTTTTATATTTTGCAAAGATGTATTATAAAATTGCATGGATCAGAAATCAAAAAAATTGTCACAATTAGGAAAGAAGCACTAGCCCTTCTCTCTTAATATATATACTCCTATTGTGAACATTGGGGACAATGTATAACTTTAAGTGTGGGGAAAGGATCATAATTTTTAATGAATTCTTTAAGCTTATTATAATCCTAATTATAATATTCTATAAACAAATATTTTGACACTACAAAAATTGTATACAATCCGCGACGTTTTGTGAAACGTCACAGATATGTGTGACATTTTTCAACGTTTGATCAATCAAACGTCACCAAATTGAATCCGC
>JANIIA010110364.1:0-62610 GCA_027478495.1 Erythroxylum alaternifolium
CTTTGAATTAGTAAGGAAATGATGAATCGAAATTCCATTTGTGTATGATTATGTTTGTCTGGTGGGTGAGTTGGAGGATTAGATTTGAATGCAAGTGTTTGTTTAAATGTTTGTGGATTGTGGTTTCTAAGGGTTTCGCGGCCAAGCCTAGGGTCGTTGCGGTGAACCATTTTGAAGGTGTCTTCGTCGCGGCAAAGAATGACTTACGCCGCGGTGAACTTTTCCCGAAAGGTCCATGGAGATAACTCCATGGGTTCACCGCGGCAAACCTATAGCTTGCCGCGGCGAACCCTCCTTTACTGCCATGCTGAGATTTTGATATATATATAAATGTGATACCTTTCACTTTTCTTTCCCCCACTCTCTCGCGACTGTACTGAATAGTCTTCTCGGAATTCATCCCAAGACCCAAGTCAAACATTGTTTGGTATCCGAATCGATTGTTGGGCTCCGAAAACGGGGTCCAACATCTTGTGGTAACAGAGCCTAGGCTTGTTTCCTAGGCTTAGAATGCATAATAGTATGAATTATGTGCTGTGTGATTATTTGCTGCATTGCAAATTGATTGATTGCATTAAGTGACATGCATACCATGCATACATATAGGAAATAAGATTGAACTGTAGCTAATCATTAGTGTTTCCATTGAAGGAGTAAGATGCCACCTCGTAGAAGAGCACGAGAAAATTTGCAAGGATCAGTTTCACCTAACTCTCCGCCTAGAGAAGAGAGAACTAATGAGTCAAAGCCCCAGGAAATGTTGAGGCTTCTATGGGGCGAAGTAGTGAGCCCGTTCAATCTTCGACCCAAGAGTCACCTGTTTCATAGGAGCAAGTGCCTCCACTAGATCCCAGGATGTTCCAAGCCTTTGCTCAGGCATTTGTCCAGGCCATGGGTCAAATGCCACAGACTTCTGCTCCAACCCTAGCTAAGAAGGGGAAACAATTTAATAAGTTGAGGAAGTATGGAGCCATAGACTTCTATGGAACAACAGATCCAGAAGAAGCTAAGAATTGGTTGAGAAAGACCGATAGGATACTGGATCAGATGGAGTGTGAGGATGGTGAGAAGGTTGTGTATACGGCTAGCTTGCTTCAGGAAGATGCTCTACATTGGTGGGAGAGTGTGCCAGGGAGCCAGATGAGACCTCCAGTGTTAGCATGGAAGGAATTTTTAGCTGCTTTTAAGAAGAAGTACATATTTGAGGTGTATATTCAGCAGAAGCAGAGGGAGATGACAGTGAGCGAGTATGAGCATCAGTTTACACAATTATCTCGGTATGCAGCTGAGATGATTATGACTGAGGCAACTAAATGCTATCAGTTTAAATCAGGATTGCACCTAGCCATCAGAGAAAAAGTAGTGGTGTAGAACTTTTGTGACTTTCAACAGCTGGTTGAAGCAACACTGAGGGTTGAAAACATAGAGAATATAAAGAGTGCTGTGAACAAAAAGAGAAATGGGAGAGAACAGTACAAGAGGGGAGGTGGTACTCTTATGTCTGAAAGGAGTGCCAGGGCCCTCCCTATATAGTCTGAGGAGAGGAGTAGTGGTGTAAGTAGATCGAGATAGATGAGAACCATTTCTCAATAGGCCTCAACGGCTGGAGGCAACAGAAGGGGAGAGGGAAATACATCATCCATCCCCAAATGTGATCACTGTGGGAAACTTCACAAGGGGAGTGTTACCGACTGACAGGAGCTTGTTTCAACTGTGGGGAAAAAGGGCACATGGCTAGAGAGTGCCCTCAGCATGCAAGACGGGTGAAAACTCATATGCAAGTTTCAAAGAGAACTGAGACTATGGGACACAAGACTACAACTGAAGTAGACAGTTCTGATGCAGCAAAAAGGGTGAATCTTCCAGGGAGACCCAAGGGGCAAGCACCAGCTAGGGTGTTTGCAATAACATGGGAGGATGCAGAGACCGCTCCAGAAGTTATGATCGGTACGGTTAAATTGTTTGATGCTGATATTGTTGTTTTGATTGATCCGGGGTCCACCCACTCATTTGTTTCTTCATGAAGAACTATGTATGGTAAGAATGTGAGCACGTTGGATACTCCTTTGATGGTGAGTACTCCAATCGGCTAGTATATTATATCAGTCAAGTTTATAGAGACTGTGAGATATATATTGGTGGGGAACACTTAGTGGTGGACTTGATGCAGTTGAAAATGGGAGGCCTGGATATAATTTTGGGTATGGACACGTTAGAGAAGTACAATGCCCATCTGGATTGTAAACAGAAGACAGTGGAGTTCGAATTGGACAATGGTAGAAAGGTGGTGTTTGTGGGAGACAGAAAAGCGAGCAAGCCTCGAATTGTTTCAGCTCTAATAGCAGAGAAGATGATGAGGAAAGGGTGTGAAGCATTTTTAGCCTATGTGGTAGACACGAAGGCCGATGGAGGGAAGTTAGAGGAAATACCTGTGGTCAGGAAATTCCTGGATGTCTTTCCCAAGGAATTACCAGGACTACCACCACTTAGGGAAATTAAATTTCCCATTGAGCTTTTTTCGAGCACAACGCTAATATCGATTCCGCCTTATTGAATAGCTCCAGCGGAATTGAAGGACTTAAGGAGCAATTGGAAGAGTTGTTGGAGAAAGGTTACATTAGGCCGAGCTCTTCGCCTTGGGGAGCTCAGTCCTTTTTGTGAAGAAGAATGATGGATTGATGAGGATGTGTGTGGATTATAGGAAACTCAATCATGTTACCATAAAGAATAAATATCTGCTTCCATACATAGATGATTTGTTTGATCAATTGCAAGGGGCAAAAGTCTTCTCTAAGATAGACTTGAGATTAAGATATCACTAGTTGAGGATAAAAGAGTTTGATGTATTAAAGACTACTTGTAGAACACGGTATATGCATTTTTTAGTTTTTAGTTATGCCTTTTGGATTAACGAATGCACCTGCAGTTTTCATGGACTTGATGAATCGAGTTTTTAAGTCATTCTTAGACCAATTTATCATTGTCTTTATTGATGATATATTGGTTTATTCCAAGAGTGATAAGGAGTATGAAGAGTATTTGAGGATTGCCTTGGAGACATTGAGGAAGAATGAGTTGTACGCCAAATTCGAAAAATGTGAATTTTTGCTAAGGGAAGTAGCATTCCTTGGACATGTAATTTTAGAGAAAGGAGTGCATGTGGATCCGAGGAAGATAGAAGCGGTTGTAAAATGGAAAGCACATAAGAATGTAACTGAAGTGAGAAGTTTCTTAGGTTTAGCTGGGTATTACAGGAGGTTTATGGAGGGCTTTTCTATAACAGCAGCTCCACTCACCAAATTGACAAGGAAGAATAAGAAGTTTGTGTGGACAGAGGAGTGTCAAGATAGTTTTGAGGAATTAAATAATAGGCTCACAATGGCACCGATTCTGACTTTGCCTTCAGTTCATGATGGATATACAATATATAGTGATGCCTCAAGGAAGGGATTGGGCTGTGTATTGATACAAGGAGGTAGAGTGATTGCATAAAACCCTATAAGATGAATTATCTTACATATGATTTGGAATTATCTGTTATAATCTTTGCATTGAAGATACGGAGACATTACTTATATAGAGTTACTACTAAGGTATTTACAAACCATAAGACCCTTAAGTACCTGATAAGCCAAAAGGAGTTGAATTTGAGACAGAGAAGATGGTTAGAGCTACTGAAAGATTATAATTTGATGATAGACTACCACCCAGAGAATGCTAATGTAGTAGCGGATTCATTAAGCAGAAAATTGACTATGGCATATATGGAGACAGTATATGTTCCTTTATTGAAGGAATTAGCCAAACTTCGGGTGACATTGAGGCAAGCTGAATTTGGGTGTATATTGGCTAACTTTAGGGTAAGGCCAGTGTTAAATGAGAAGTTTCAGGAATTGCAGGCACATGATGGGTACTCGAGCAAGCTCAGAGAAAAGATTACAAATGATAAACCTTCGAAAGTAGAGGTAAGAGAAGATGGATTGATGGTAGTAGGTAACCGATTATGTATTTCAGATATGCAAAAGCTGAAAGATGAAATTCATGATGAGGTGCACAATGCTCCCTATGCAATGCACCCAGGGAGTATAAGAATGTATAGAGATTTAAAAGAGCACTTTTGGTGGAAGGGAATGAAGAAGGATATTGCGGAGTATACTATGAGATGCTTAGTGTGTCAGCAAGTCAAGGCTGAGCACCAGGCACCTTCAGGCAAGCTTCAACCTTTGTCTTTTCCTGAATGGAAGTGGGAAAAGATTTCAATGGATTTCTTGATGGGGTTGCCTAGAACCAACAGAAAACATGATGCAATATGGGTGATAGTAGATAGGCTAACCAATTTAGCACATTTCTTGCCAATTAAGAAGACAGATTCTTTGAATGCTTTGGCAAGAAATATGTGGATGAAATAATCAGACTACATGGGATTCCAAGCTCCATAGTTTCGGATAAAGATCCCAGGTTCACCTCTAGATTTTGGGAAAGCTTATAGGAGGCTTTGGGAATTAAGTTGCACTTTAATACAGCTTTCCATACCAAGACTGATGGACAATCGGAGAGGACAATACGGACTTTGGAGGTAACGTTGAGAGCTTGTGTTATGGATTTCAAGGGTTCATGGGATGATCATTTGCCTTTAATTGAGTTTGCTTACAATAATTCTTATCATTCGGGAATTCAAATGGCACCTTATGAAGCTTTGTATGGTAGGAGGTGCAAAACTCCTATTTGTTGGGATGAGGAAGGTGAAAGGAGACTTTTAGGGCCTGAGTTAGTGCAAGTCACAGTTGATAAGATTAAATTAGTGAAACAAAGGATTAAAGCAGCTCAGGACAGAATGAAGAGCTATGCAGATGCACATAGAAAAGAGATGGAATTTGAAGTTAGAGACAAGGTGTTTCTTAGAGCTTCTCCATGGAAAGGGGTGTTGAGGTTTAGTAAGAAAGGCAAGTTTAGTCTGAGATATATAGGCCCTTATGAAATCATTGAGAAGATTGGGCCTTTAGCCTATAAGTTAGCTTTGCCACCAGAATTGTCTAAGATTCACAATGTCTTCCATATATCGATGTTGAGAAGGTATCGATCCGACCCTTAGCACATAGTTCAACCTTCAGAAGTTTAGTTAAGGGAGGATTTGACCTATGAGGAGCAACCAGTGAAGATTTTGGATTCTAAGGAAAAGGTTTTGAGAAACAAGGTTGTGAAGCTGGTCAAAGTCTTATAGAAGAATCATTCAGCAGAGGAGGCTACATGGGAGCCATTGGAAGCCATGAAAGAGAAGTATCCACACCTTTTCATTCTGGAAAAGTTCGACGCGGCGAACTTCTGATTTCGCCACGGCGAAATCCATTTTTCTTCACAGACATGTTTTGGTATTTTGGGCATAACGTTTTGTGTAGTTTTCCAAATTAAGTTATTTTTCATTTGGAGTAAACTACAGACATAGGGACACGATTGTTGTGAAGAAATAAAGTTTAAATTCAGTCTCTAAGGATATAAATGTTTGGATGGAATTTAAGTATAGAATATTGTCTCAGTATAAGAGTAGTCCCAGAATGTTTGGAGTGTAACTTTCGGATTTCTAAACCAAATTGAATGATTTTGGTGTCATTGGAAACTTAAGGTAATGAGAGACATTTTTTCTAGAATAAAGTGTTAGCAAATTTCTTCATTTACCTGATCATAATGATCATGGAAAAGTTGACCCTAAAGTATGGATTTTAAAAGGGTTATAGTTCAATTTTAGCATTTTGATTATCGAAGCTTTATAAATATATATATATATTTGAATGAGAACTTAGTTTGTTATAGGAAACCAAGCAAGCCCGATCCAAGAGCAAGAGGAAAGACAACATTGAACTTGGAATGTCAAGAAAAATTAGGTGGGTAATCTGCTTATAGTTATTATGTGATTAGGCAAATTCTATGTACAACTTGCTTGATAGTGACTTATGTGATTGTTGAAAATGCATGTGATTTATGAATCTTGATCAAGTTATGCCATTAAAACATGTCATGGCATTTTGTTTGAATGAAAAGATAGAAAAGCATGAAAGTATAAGCATATGATGAAATGAATATGTGCTTTTGTTTGGAAGAGAGTGGAACCATTCTGTTGGTCACGTGCACGTTGACAAGAGCCTTCTTCCGGATGCCTGCTTGTGGCATATGAGCTCCGAAAAAGGACTCATTCTGTTCATAGTGTAAACTTTGGTTTCTCCATTTTGATTCTATGGAACCCTTGAGCCATTTGTTTATGCATTGCATCTTTGAATTGTCAAGTATGATGCATTTGAATGTTATATGTTATGCATTAATCTGTTTAACTAAGTTCTTGAACTTTATTGGTCAATGATCAAATTGTTAGAATAGATGTGGGAATACTTGAATTGCTAAGCACATATACATATATATGCTTAAATTTACGCTAGTTACCGATGGCTATAAATATATTAGCCACTAAGCCATGTAGCTCAACCCATTATTTTCCCTCCTCAGGTACAGAACATGACGATAGTTGATCCTTGCAAGGCATCAAAAACTCCACGATAATTAGAGACTTTTTTTACTAAGTTAGCGACTATTTTGGATAGTTTTACAGGCATATCAACATTGATCATGACTTGTATTTTCTATTAAGCTTTGATATGTATGATGTTTTGTAAGTAAAGTTTGTTCGAACTTTTTGGATAAGTAATGAAATGAAGGATTGAAGTTTCTTGTGTATGATTATGTTTAGCTTGTGATTAAGTTTGCATGGTCATATTTGAATATATGTGTTTGTCTTGAATGTCTGAAGATTTGAGTTTGGATTTTGAATTATAAGGGTTTTGCCGTGGTGAATCCTTCTGAAGGCAACTTTGCCTCAGTGAAGAATGACTTCCGCCGCGGTGAACTTTTCCTGAAGGGTCTATGGAGATAACTCCATAGGTTCGCCACGACGAACCTATATTTCGCTGCGGCGAACTCTTCTTTACTGCCACGCTAAGATTTATTATGATTGTAATACTTTGTACCTTTCTTTCACACCACCCTCGCGTGGCGGTCCCGAATGGTTAATATGGGTTTCGTCTTGAGACCCGAGCCAAATGTCTTTTGGTATTCGAATTAGTAGTTGGGCTCTAGCAATAGGGTGCAATATCTTGTAGTATCAGAGCCTAGGTTGTTCCTAGGTATAGAATGCATCGTAAGATGAATTGTTATGCTGTGTGATTATTTATTGCGTTGTGAATTGCATTAAGTGACACGCATATCATGCATATATGTAGGAAATAAGATTAAAATGAATTGTAAGCTAATCTATAGTGCTTATATTTGAAGGAGTAAGATGCCACCTCGTAGAAGGACATGAGGAGTTTCGTAAGGATCTGTTGCACCTGACTCTCCTCCAAGAGAGGAGAGTATCGATGGGTTTGTTGCCCCAGGAAATGCTGAGGCTTTTGTAGGGTATGGTAATGAGCACTCTCAGTCCCTAACCCGGGAGTCGCCTGTTCTACAGGAGCAAGTGCCTCCATTAGATCCAACGATATTTCAAGCCTTTGCTTAGGCATTTATCCAGGCCATGGGTCAGATGCCACAGCTTTCTGGTCCAGCCCCAGTGAAAAAAAGGAAACAGTTTGATAAGTTAAGGAAGTATGGAGCAGTGGACTTCTATGGGACCACTGATCCGGAAGAAGCTGAGGCATGGATGAGAAAAACAGAATGGGTATTAGAGCAGATGGATTGCAAGGATGATGAGAAGGTGGTATATGCTGCTAGTTTACTTCAAGGGGATGGTTTGCACTGGTGGGAAAGGGTGTCAGGGAGTCAAATGAAGCCGTCAATGTTGGGATGGAAAGACTTCCTAGCCACTTATAAGAAGAAGTATCTTTCTGAGGTTTATATTCAGCAAAAGCAGAGGGAGCTTCTGAGTCTCACCCAGAGGGAGATGAAAGTGAGCGAGTATAAGCGTCGGTTTACATAGCTATCCCGATATGTAATCGAGATGATGATGATGATTAAGGCAGCTAAGTGCTGTAGGTTTGAATCAGGCTTGCATCTAGTCATCAGAGAGAAAGTGGTAGTGCATAATTTTTGTGACTTTCAACAACTAGTTGAAGCGGCATTGAGGGTTGAAAACATATAAAACATAAAGAGTGCCATGAATAAAAAGAAAAAGGGGAGAGAGCAGTTCAAGAGGGGAGGCAGCACTCCTATGCTAGAGAGGAGTGCCAGGAGCTTTCCTATGTAGTCTGAGGAGAGGAGCAATGGTGCAAGTAGGTTCGGACAGTTAAGGACTGTCTCTCATCAGGCCTCAATGGCTGGAGGCAGTAGAAGGGGAGAAGGGGACAAGTCATCCGTCCCTAAGTGTGACCATTGTGTCAAGTTCCATAGAGGAGAGTGTTATATATTGACTGGAGCTTGTTTCAAATGTGGAGAGAAAAGGCACATGGCCAGAGAGTGTCCTCAGTATGCAAGACAAGAGAGAAGTCAGACGTAAGTTTTCAAGAGATCTGAAACTATGGGGCACAAGACTGCAACAAAAGCGGGCAGTTCTAATGCTACTAAGAGGGTGAACCCTCAAGGAAGACCAAGGGGCAAGCACCATATAGGGTGTTTGTAATGACACGAGAGGACGTAGAGACAGCTCCAAAAGTTGTGACTGGTATGATTCAATTATTTAATGATGATATTGTTGTTTTGATTGATCCGAGTTTTACCCATTCATTTGTGTCATCAAGTAGAATTGTGTGTGGTAGAAATCTGAGCCCATTGGATACTCCTCTAATGGTGAGTACTCCAATCGGCCAATATATTATGATTAGTCAAGTTTATAAGGATTGTGAGATAAATATTGGGGGAGAACGATTAGTGGTGAATCTAATGCCTTTGAAGATGGGAGGATTAGATGTAATTTTGGATATGGACACTTTAGAGAGATATGATGCTAATTTGGTTTCAAACGGAAGATAGTAGAGTTTGGGTTGGACAACGGTAAAAATGTTTTATTTGTGGGAGACAGAAAAGCAAGCCCACCTAGAGTTATTTCGGCTCTGATAACAGAGAAATGATGTGGAAAGAGTGTGAAGCATTTTTGGCCTATGTGGTAGACACGAAGGCAGATGGAGGGAAGTTAAAAGACATACCTGTGGTTATGGAATTCTCGGATGTCTTTCCCGAGGAATTACCAGGACTACCACCATCTAGGAAAATTGAATTTCCCATTGAGCCTCTTCCAGGCACAACACCAGTATCGATTCTACCTTATAGAATGGCTTCGGCGGAATTGAAGGAGCTTAAGGAGTAATTGGAAGAGTTGTTAGAGAAAGGTTACATTAGGCCGAGCTCTTCACTTTGAAGAGCTCCAGTCCTTTTTGTGAAGAAGAAAGATGGATCATTGAGGATGTGTATGGATTATAGGAAGCTCAATCATTTCACCATAAAGAACAAGTATCTGCTTCCAAGCATAGATGATTTGTTTGATCAATTGTAAAGGGAAAAAGTCTTCTCTAAGGTAGACTTGCGATCAGGTTATCACCAGTTTAGGATAAAGGAGATTGATGTGCCAAAGACCACTTTCAAAACACGGTATGGGCATTTTGAGTTTTTAGTTATGCCCTTCGGATTAACGAATGCCCCTGTAGCCTTTATAGACTTAATGAATAGAGTCTTTAAGCCATTCCTGGACAAATTTATCATTGTCTTTATTGATGATATATTGGTTTATTCCAAGAGTGGTAAGGAGCATGAAGAGCATTTGAGGATTGCCTTAGAGACATTGAGGAAAAATGAGTTGTATGCTAAATTCGACAAATGTGAATTTTGGCTAAGGGAAGTAGCATTCCTTGGACACGTGATTTCAGAACACAGAATACACGTGGATCCAAGAAAAATAGAAGTCGTGGTTAAATGGGAAGCACCTAAGAATGTGGCAGAAGTTAGGAGTTTCATGGGTTTAGGTGGGTATTACAGGAGGTTTATGGAGGGCTTCTCCATAACAGCAGCTCCAACAGGCTCACAATGACACCGATTTTGACTTTGTCTTTAGGTAATGATGGGTATATAGTGTATAGTCATGCCTCAAAGAAGGGATTGGGCTGTGTATTGATGCAAGAAGATACGGTGATTACTTATGCTTCTAAGAAATTAAAGCCCTATAAAATGAATTATCCTACACATGACTTGGAGTTAGCTGCTATAATTTTTGCGTTGAAAATATGGAGACATTATTGGTATGGAGTCACTACCAAGGTATTTACAGACCATAAAAGTCCCAAGTATTTGATGAGTCAGAAAGAGTTGAATCTGAGACAGAAAAGATGGTTGTAACTACTGAAAGATTATGAGTTTATGATAGATTACCACCCAGGAAAAGCTAATGTAATAGCGGATGCACTGAGTAGAAAATCGACTATGGCACATGTGGAGACAATATATATTCCTTTGTTGAAGGAATTAGCCAAACTTCTGGTGACATTGAGACAAGCTGAACCTGGTTGCCTGTTGGCAAGTTTTAGAGTAAGGCCAGTATTGAATGAATTGAAGGCACAGGATGGGTACTTGAGCAAGCTCAGAGAAGAGATTAAAAATGATAAACCTTCAAAAATAGAGATAAGAGAAGATAGATTGATGGTGGTAGGTAACCGATATGTATTCCAGATATGCAAGAGTTGAAAGATGAAATTCTTGATGAGGCACACAATGCTCCCTATGCAATGCACCCAAGGAGTACAAGAATGTATAGAGATTTAAAAGAGCACTTTTGGTGGAAAGGAATGAAAAAGGATGTTGTAGAGTGTACTAAAAGATGCTTAGTGTCTCAGTAAGTCAAGGCTGAACACCGGGCACCTTCAGGCAAGTTTAAGCCTTTTTCTATTCTGAAATGGAAGTAGGAGAAGATTGCGATGGATTTCTTAATGGGGTTGCCTAGAACCAACAGGAAACATGATGAAATATGGGTGATAGTGGATAGGCTAACTAAGTCAGCACATTTCTTGCTAATTAAGCAGACAGATTCTTTGAATGCTTTGACCAAGAAGTATATAGATGCAATAGTTAGGCTACATGGGATTCCAAGCTCTATAGTTTCAGATAGAGATCCCAGGTTCACCTCCAGATTTTGGGAAAGCTTACAGGCGGCTTTGGGAACTAAGTTACACTTTAGTACAACTTTCCATCCACAGACTGATGGATAATCGGATAGGACAATACGGACTTTGGAGGTAATGTTGAGAGCTTGTGTTATGGATTTCTCATAGGATGATCATTTTTCTTTAATCAAATTTGCTTACAAAAATTCCTATCATTTGAGAATTCGGATGGCCCCTTATGAAGCTTTGTATGGTAGGAGGTGCAAAACTCCTATTTGTTGGGATGAGGAAGGTGAGAGAAGGCTTTTAGGGCCTAAATTGGTGCAAGTGACAGTTAATAAGATTAAATTGGTGAAATAGAGAATTAAAGCAGCTCAAGACATAATGAAGAGTTATGTGGATGCACATAGAAAAGAGATGGAATTTGAAGTGGGAGAAAAGGTGTTTCTGAGAGCTTCTCCATGGAAGGGGTTTTGAGATTTGGAAATAAGGGCAAGCTTAGTCCGAGATATTTAGGCCCTTACGAAATCATTAAGAAGATTGGGCCTTTAGCCTACAAGTTAGCTTTGCCCCCTGAATTGTCTAAGCTCCACAATGTCTTTCATGTATCGATGTTGAGAGGGTATCGATCCACCCTTCGAACATAGTTTAACCATCAGAGGTTTAATTGAGGGAGGATTTGACCTATGAGGAGCAACGAGTGGAGATCCTAGATTCGAAGGAAAAAGTTTTGAGAAACAAGGTTGTGAAGCTGGTTAAAGTTTTATGGAAGAACCATCCAAAGGAGGAAGCAACATGGGAGCCATTGGAAGCCATGAAGGAGAAGTATCCGAAACTTTCCTATGATTCAGGTAATAATTTCGAGAATGAAATTCTTTTAAGAAGGGGAGAAATGTTGGGCCCCGAATTTTTTATTTTATTTATTAAGCATGATTTGAATAAATGTTGTGGTCCTGCTAGATAAACCAATTTATTTAGAGTTCAAATATTATGCCAAAGCTAGAATTAAAATAGTGTACGATTATGGCCTAAAGTAAGTAGTCTTTGGGTTAAATGAAAGAAGGGGGTAGAATTGGAAGATTTCTAAAGTCTAAAGATTATAAGGCTTATGTTGGAGGACCAAAAGGGACATGTGACGGTTGTTATAGTGTAGAATTAGAGGAAGAAATTTGTTGGCTTGGTTGAGAAGAGAGAAGCATCGTGAGTGTGAGAAGAAAAGAAGACGAGGAGAAAATCAAGTTAGGGTTGTGGAGATCTTGAAGAGTTTGAAGAATTTGGAGCTTAAACAAGTAAGTACAAGCATTCTTCCTTTTATGTTTAATGATAGTTAGAATTGAAAATGAAGTTGAATGTGTGTAGGGAGTTGTTAATAAATGGTGTATGGAAATGCTTTAAGCTTTTAGGGTTAATGATCAAAGATAGATTATGATGTATTTGTGAATGATTTTGGGTTAAAATGGAGTGGAAATGATGGTTGAGGTTTAGGATGTGTTGGCTGTAGATGTTGGAAGTAAAAATCTGGAAAAATGAAGTGTTATGCGTATTTTTTTGTCAAAGTTTGCCGCGACCAACTTGATGGATAAAGTTCGCCGCAGTACCGAGTATGCTTTGGTATTTTGATCATAAATTTTTGTGTAATTATCAAAATGGAGTGATTTTTTATTTGGATTAAACTAGAGGCATAGGGCTATAAGTTTTATGAAGAAACAAAGCTTAAATTTGGTTTCTAATGATGTCAAATGTTGGAAGTAAGTTAAGTATAGAATATTGTTTTAGTATAAGGATAGTCCCAACATTTTTGGAGTATAACTTTCGGATTACTGAACCAAATTGAATAATTTTGGTGTTGTTAGAAACTTGAGATAATGGGGGACATTTTTCTAGAAGAAAGTATAAGCAAATTTCTTCTTTTACTTGATCATAATGATCATGGAAAAGTTGACCCGAAAGTCTAGGTTTGAAAGGATTATAGTTCAATTTTAGCTTCTTGATTATTGAAGCCTTATGAATTTCCTTTGAATGTTGTTTGAATGAGAACTTGGTTTGTTATAGGAAACCAAGCAAGCCCGATCCAAGAGCAAGAGGAAAGACAACATTGAAGTTGGATTGTCAAGCAAATTAGGTGGGTGATATATTTATAGTTGTTATGTAATATGGACAAATTGTCTTGCTTGCTTGTATGTTGTGTTTTAAATTTCTTGTTGTGAATTATGGCAATTGTTAAAAATGCATTATGATTGTGATCATGTTATGTCATGGCATCTTGCATAAATGAAAAGAGGAAAAAGCATGATGAGCATGAAACGTACGAATGTGTGTGAAATGAGTTAAGCATTGAACTTTAATTGTATTTGGGCAAGAGAGGAATGTTTCGTTAGTCACGTGCCCGTCAACATATAGCCTTCTCCCGACTGCCCGCTTGAGGCCACGAGATCATGAGAAATCGGACTTGTTTTGTTCACCGTATAAACTTCAGTTTATCCATTTTGTTCCACGGAACTCTCAAGCCATTTGTTGTGCATTTCATCATCGATTTGTCAAGCATGATGCATAATTGAGTGTTATGTTGTGATGGGTAAATTACATGACATGTCCTTTGTGATGACATCTTGGTAAATATGAGTTATGAGTTCAACTTGTTAAGTATTGAATTGTTATATATTACATGTAATTATGCTTGAATCTGTGGCTCAATGCTAATGGCTATAAATGTATAAGCCACTAAGCTTCGCAGCTCACCCTAATTACCCTCCACTCCTTAGGTGTAGAACGAGAAAATCATTGATCCTTGCAAGGCATCAGAAACTCCAAGAAAGTTAGAGACTTTTGTACTAAGTTAGTGATTTTGGTTAGCTTTATAAGCATATCAACATTGAGCATCCTTATGTATTTTTTTTTAAGTTTTGATGTGTATGATGATATGTATTTGCTCAAACTCTTTGAATTAGTAAGGAAATGACGAATTGAAATTCCATTTGTGTATGATTATGTTAGCTTGTGGTTAGGTTGGATGGATAGATTTGAATGTATGTATTTGTATAAAAAGTTTATGGATTGAGGTTTCTAAGGGTTTTGCCGCGGCAAATCCAAGGGTCGCCGTGGTAAACCTTTTTAAAGGCGTCTTCACTGCGGCGAAGAATGACTTACGAGATAACTCCATGGGTTTGCCGCGGCAAACCTATAGCACGTCGTGGTGAACCCTCCTTTGCTGCCACGATGAGATTTTTTTTCTATATATAAATGTGATACCTTTCACTTTTCTTTCCCCCACCCTCCCGTGACTGTCCCGAATAGTCTTCTCGAAATTCATTCCAAGACTTGAGTCAAACATTGTGTGGTATCTAAATCGATTGTTGGGCTTTGAAAATGGGTTTAACAGACATTATCAAATTTTTAGTTACTAACGAATTACCTATTGGTTTGTAAAGGCTCAGAAGTATAAGCTACGGAGTGAAGCGAGGTATTATGCATGGGATGATCAGTATCTTTGGAGGCATTACGCATATCAAGTTATTAAGAAGTGTGTATTGAAAAATGAAACATCATCAATCTTAGCCTTCTGCTATTCGTATGTGTGCAGAGGACATTTTAGAGTGAAAATAACAACTCATAAAGTTATAGAAATCGGCTTCTACTGGCCAACGTTATTCAAAGATGCATATACCTTCTATAAATCTTGTGATAGACGCCAATGATCAGGTAATCTATCCCGTAAGGATCAAATGTCACAAACTCCTTTACTTTTCTGTGAAATTTTTTACGTTTAGGACATTGACTTTATGGGACCTTTCCCTCCATCTTTTTGCTTTACTTATATATTGCTTGCAGTAGATTATGTTTCTAAATGGGTGGAAGCTAAATCCACCAGGACTAACGATGCAAATGTTGTTGCAGATTTTATTAAGGCTAACATTCTTTCTAGGTTTGGGATACTAAAAGTAATCTTTAGCGACAGAGGGACCCAGTTTTCAATACGGTGATGGAAGCACTGTTCATAAAAATCATATTACGCACAAAGTTTCCACTGCTTACCATCCCCAAACCAACAGGTAAGCTAAAGTCTCAAATTGAGAAATCAAGTTAATTATGGAGAAAATCGTGTAGCCTATTACGAAGGATTAGAGTGTAAGTCTAGAAGACATATTATGTGCCTATAGGATGGCTTACAAAACACCAATTGGCTTGTCACTGTATAGGCTAGAGTTTGGGAAGCCCTATCATCTTCCAGCTAAATTTTAACATAAAGTATATTAGGCGATTAGAAGATGCAACATGAATTTGGATGATAGGGGAGAGCATGGAAAGTTGCAACTTTAAGAGTTGGAAGAGATAAGGAATGAGTCATATCAAAGTATAGTGATATACAAGGAGAGCATGAAGGATTTTCATGATAAGATGATTTCGAGTAAAAGCTTCTCGATGGGCCAAAAGTGTTATTATATCATTCCAAACTTAAACTATTTCTAGGTAAGTAGCATTCTGATTAGGTTGGTCTATATCTTATCACCCATATCTTTCCTTTTGGTGTAGTAGAGATATAGAGTCTTAAAACAGAAAAGACATTTAGAGTGAACGGTCATCGATTGAAGTCATATTATAAAGGCTTCCAAACAGAGGATATAGAGGTGTTGATGCTGGAGGATGTGACTGGTGTCACTTGATGCATAGAACTGGAGGTCAAGCCATCGACTATAAACAAAAACATTGCTTAGGAGGCAACCCAAGGGAAGTTAATTTCTATTATTTACATTTTTTCATTTACTATTTTTGTAATCTACTCCATTTCTTGCATTAGATTTTACATTGAGTACAATGTAAGTTTTAAGTGTAGGAGTAGGGTATACTAGTTCTTATGCATGTTTTTTAGCTTAATTGTAGCTTATGTGACTTCTTAGGTAGTTTTTAAAATCAAACAAGCAAAATGAAAAATTTTCTTATTTTCTATTGCTTTTAAGATTATTTAATCATAATTAGAGTGTGAATTGACTAAAAAAATCCATGGCAACCTTCGCATGTACTTTTTCTTTTATGATTGGTTAATGTGCGTTATTCTTAAAAGAGCAGTGAGTAATGGTAGACAAAATCCAGTAAGGTTTTGAGTCATATTAGACTAACACATTCAGATCAGTCTCACTATCTTTTGTTATGTGTGACCTTCATGATATATACATCCTTACTTTGCATCGATTTTTTACTCGAGGTCATATTTTTATCACATGCATTGTTATGAAAATGATTAGCCCTTCTTTGTTGATTACAAGCTACATTAGCCAAATAACCTACCCATTTATTAGTCTTTTCTTTTGTATAAACCACATTACATGAACCTAACCAAATGCTCTACCTAAGCCTTAAAGCTAGTGGAGCATTTTTTAATTCTTGATGACTGTGATTGTACAAAAGCCTAAGTGTAGTAGTATGCATATAGATGGGTTAGTTCTATTTGTTAAAATGACATGCTATGAATCCTGTGTTGATATAGCTTTTATCACCTTTATATTTGAAAAAAAGAGAGAAAAAAGAAAAGAAAAAGGAAAGGAAAAAAGTGAATTTGAATAAAAGTATTAAGGAGGAAATACAATTGTTGTCAAAAGTTGTTAATTAATAGTTTATCATCCTTAAGTTGTATTGATTGGGTGTTTGAATATATTTCATATGAGGCAGATGTTGTTTTGGATGGAACACTTTTTGTGTTACGTTAATGTGGCTTAAGGTGTGAGAGCTAAATTGAGTTGTGAAACATAGTTGTTGCATTCTTTATGGCTAATGGTACCCAATTTCGAATGAATGTCAACTTGTGCATTTGATATCTCATTGAGTGTTACTTTTGTTTCACTAGCTTGATGGCTTTTATCTTAAATTACCCAAAATACATCCCACCTTACCCTTGCCTATATTACAACCCTAGAAAAGTCCTTTGATTCGTGATTATGCATGTAACTTTTAGTGGTGGGGAAATGAAATGACATGCAAAGTTGTGAATTGTTGTGATCATGAATGGTGTTTGAGTGTGCAAATGGAAAGATCTTAATTAAACATCGTTTATCCAAGTCTACCTCCAAATTACTCAATTTCTAAGATTGATGAATGTTGATTGATCAAAAGTAGAAGCTTTGAATGTTGAGTTATTGCTATAGGTTTTGAAAGTTATTCATCTTTACTTGTAGTTATCTATTCTTAGGAAATATGGAAAATGAATAAAAGTTTTAGTTTGTGATTTTGATTTTGATGATTTGCTCGAGGATGGTCAAAATCTAAATGTGGGGGAAGTCGATATTTGTTTAAATGTTGATTCATTTGGTATACTACACTTAGTGATTAATGCCTTAAAAATGCTTAGAATACTCACTTTAGCTCATATTTGATCTTAAGTACATTTCAGAAGTGAAGGAGCTAAAGTGACCCAAAAATATATCCATTTAAGCCATCTTCTCAATTTCCATATACTATTGATTCATAGAGCATGAAGAAGAAGAGGATGAAAAGCAAGATATGACCGTTAAATGCTAAGAAAGTTAAGACATATGCTGTAAATACAACGAAGAAAAAGATTAGAGCAAGAAGAAGACAATAAAATGAAAAGAAATGAAGAATGAACTATTAAAATATCTCATGGCCATATTGGAAAAGTTACATAGCAGTGATTGTGTATGTCATGGCTGTGCAACAAGATACATAGGCATGAGTTATTTCTCATGCCTATGCAAGGTGGTGGTTGCCATAAACCGAAGATCAAGGATGATGCAAGGTGACAGCTGCTTATTACGGCTCTTCTCACACCACCATCCATGCTTGTTTCTTGACAGACCTCCCATAAATCTTCTTATAGTTCTAACTAGCTGTCATGCTCTCATGTTGATAGCTCCCATAAACTTTCCATTCTTCTCATGGTTTTTCTCACACCAACATCCATGCATACTACTGGACAGTCCTCCCATGCATCTTCTCGTGCTTCCAACCAACTGCTATGCTCTCATATTGACAACTCTTATGCACTTGTCATTTTTCTCATGGTGATGCCACATCACTTTGTGGCCAGCCGTCCATACAATGTTTCTAGCTCCTATGCCATTCACAGCCATATACCAAACTTCTTACAGTCATGAAAAGTTTCTAACAGCCGTGAGAATCTAGTCATGGGTGTGATATATTAAGTCACATCCGTGAGGTGCTCTCACACCTGTGAGAAGAAACTCATAGGTGAGAGAAGGGCTAGGCGTCCTATAATTGACTAGGCGTCCCTCGGTTAAAACTAGTTTTGTTCTTTAAAGGGAATTGTTAAATGATAATGAAAGAGAGAGGATATTCGGGACAAAACCTAGCTGACAGTTTTCTCTCATTTTCTTTTCAAATTTTCTTCGTTCTTCAACACTTGGTGATGGAGAGAATGGCCAACGGTGAGAGCTTGAAGATGGAGATGGAAGGCTAACTTCCTGATGTTGGTTCAACGATGATATCAAGGTCAAAACATGGTTAAGCTATTTCATTCTTTTAACGTTGTAATCTCTTTTTGGATTGTTTTATTGTTTGTGTTGATTGAGTTGGGTTTTGGATAGATGATCTTAATATATTATTTTGATTGTTCTATTTCGAACCTATTAATATAATGTTGAATGTAATTCGTAATTGTTACATTGATATTTGTTAGTAGCATCTAACGAATGTGAATCAATAGGAATAACATAACTTAGGTTAAATAACCCAAATATGTGAGGTTACTACCTATATTAGTCATTTTTCATTTTGTAATGTTGCTGCTAAATTGAATCTAGAGATCGTATCCTAGGTTATTTAATAGTTAGGTTTAATTAATGATCGTATCTTAATTAAACATAACTTAAGGGAAAAACGACATTAGTAGAGTGTTCTATTAGTCTCAAAATCAATAGTCTGAAGAGAGGTGTAAAATGTTAGGATGATGGAATACGTTTGATCATGTTTAGGCCGAGATTGATCTTAGAACCGAACCTTAATTATATTTGACACTTTAATCGTTTTCGATTGCTTGTTTTAATTTATTTTTTAGTAGTTTACTTTTATTTTATTTTCTCAATTGCTAAGTATCCAAACCCCCCTTTTTATTGTCCTTGCATCAATTAATTCCATTACAGAAAGTAACCGAACATTCCTTGTGGATTCAATCCTGACTCACCATAACTATAAATTTTAGTGTGCAGAGTTAGGTAAATTTTGTGGTGCACTCGACAAGTGCTATCAGGATTTATAAGATACGATTTGATTAAGCAATGGACTGCTTTATCACCTTTAATGGCTTACTTACTATTATCTTCTTTAATATGATCACTAGGAGTATTGACTTGTATATCTAAATCAATGTGATCTGAATCAATTACAACTCTACCACTCTCAATTGAAGGATTACTCGTAGGATGCAAATTTGGTTCAATAACTTACACAGTTAAGTCTTACTTAATTACACCTCGAGGAGAGCTTGATAAACCATAATTCTGCATAGCCTTAACAGAATTAGTATCTTGTTCTTTTAAATAACTACCTAGATCATCCTTTAGTATTTGATCAATTTAACTAGATTTAAACACCTTACTAGTAGGGACCTATTTCTTGATTGAAATAGTAGTCTTCTAAAGATACGTAACCTGTATATCTACTTTAACTAGCTCCCAATTCTCTCATAGTCAGAGAATTGATAAATTATCAAGTAACGAAGCACACTTTGAAATCTCAATACAATGTATAGCATACTTTATTCTCTACATAGAAGTAGTTTAAGAATCCATAGGAATAAGTTTCCTTAATGAACTAGCTATGAAGCTCAGAGCTTTTATAATTTATAACTTCATCGACAGATTGTGAAAACTTATCCACAGTGGCAACATTTCAATCTTACTTCAGTCCAACTCCATCCCAGGCTTCCATTTTTGAACAAAAAGGGGTTGATATCTAATGTCCTTCTTTACTATCTTAGAAAGATTGGTTTCATCCACAAATCTGAAAATAATGTATCTATCCTCTCTAAGCAATACATTATCTAATCCCTTCTTCCCCCCATTTAGCCTTAAACTGTGCATTAATAACCAAAAAAGCAATTCATTTATTCTAAAAAAGCCCAATCAAAGTAGAGGATATGCTCTATCTCCATTTTGCAATAGCTCAATCAGATTATTTGGAATATTATAAATGCATGAAAATTATAAGAGATTGCTTCTATATAAAATCAATCTATATTGTGTGCTTACTAGTCTTATGAAGTTTAAGTTATGATTTTGACTTATAATAAAGAATAGATTTTAAAGGCAATGCCTAGTGTCTCAAAGGGATTTAACCACATGATAATTGATAAGTGCAAATTGCTTCATGTAATGAATAGATTTTAAAGGCAATGCCTAGTGTCTCAAAAGGATTTAACCACATGATAATTGATAAGTGCAAATTGCGTCATGTTTTAGGGCATAGTTTGATATGTGTTTAACTATTAATTCAATCATTTAGTATGTGTTTAGGTCAAAATTGGGTTATTTTATTAATTATTTGAGTTTTAAATGTTTTACAGGTTAGTAAAAGTCTTTGAGCTTAAATATTATGTTTTTGAATTACCTTAATGTGTTTGCTAGTGTTTCAAGGTCAACATCGAAGAATGGAGGAGTTTTAGAGACATTCGGGCCAAAACAATGGCCCACGATCATGGCATGTCAGGCCATGATTGTGACAGAAGCATTAGAGTTGACCCACGATTATGGCCTAAATGCCATGATTGTGACAAAATCCCATGGAATGGCCCATGATTGTGGCCTACATCGGGCAGATGCGCAAACACTAAAGAACGTCAAGTTTCACGGGATTTTTTAGGACTTTTGGACACAAAAAAAAAACCCTAGGGATACCGAAACATAAGAGGATATTTAAAGAAAAAGAAAAGAGACAAAAAAGGAGCTTTTACATTGGCCACCCTGAGAACTAGAGAGAAATCATCGAGAGATAGAGGAAGAGAAGAAGGAAGAGAAGAAGGAAAAGAGAAGAGGAGAAGAATGAAGAGAGAAGAGGAGAAGAAGCTAACTCAAAGTACTTCCTAAACCAAGAGGTTCCCCTACTTTGTTACCTCCCATCATCCATTTTAGATTGTATTTCCTGTTATTTAAGTTTTATTATTGTATAGAATTCGATTGAACAGTTGATTATAGGATATAGAATGTTGAGGATGTTCTAAACTCACCTTAAGAATTTTATTCTTGAATGAATGAGAATCTGATTGCTATATGTTTATTGTATATTATTATAGTTTGATTCAACGATTGCATAATTCGATAATAAATTGAGAGGGTGAATCGAATGAAAAATGATTAAATTGTACTAACAAGAGTTAGGTGATTTAATAGAAACCAAAATTGAATTAGATCGGTAAATTTTTGCAAAGAGAGATCTTACATAGGTTTATGATAGTTTATTAGAGAGCTTCAGAACTAATTAGGGTTTTGGATAGGATGTAAATTGAGAGATTGCAATCTCCATAATCTGATTATGGTTTATGATTTAGGGTTAATGGTTATAACTCGAGAGAGAGTAATCAACCATAGGATAGTCTAGAACCAACAATCCAATAATTCATAATCAATTAGGATAAAATTAAGGATAGTTAATATTCCCTTTCTCCAAATTGATAATTTCTTTTGGTTGATTCTTGGGTGTGTTGCAATTGTATAGTAACTAGTATTCTTGTGTTTGATTCTTAATTTGAATGAATGAATTAAATTATTGTTTTAGTTTCGTTGCATTTTGAATTTTTGTTATTTATTTCTGGCCTTAGATTTTAGGATTAGATTAGTTCCCTCATTGTGGGATCAACACCTTTGGTACTACGCTAACGAACTATGTACTTGTGGATTATCGAGGGTTAATAATTAAAACTTACACACAACTAAACCATGATCAAGTTTTTGGCCCCGTTGCCAAGGAGGCAATTAGTTTAGTTCTTTATTGTAAGACATTTTAGTTAGTTTTTAGTTTCTGCTCTTTCCTTCTATTTCTAAATCCATGCTCTTGCATTAACATAAGATTCATGAGAAGTTGGAGTTGTGCAACTGAAACCTTAGAGCTAGATATCACTCGATTAGAACGATCAATTAGGAAAGCTCGATATAAAGAAGAAGAAAGAATAAAAGCAACAATGGCTGAGAAATTTCAGCAAGATTTAGATAATGGAACGACTCAAAGATGTGAACAAAAAACCCTTATGGATTTCATGAGACCAGGGTTCAGTGTGGCTAACCAAGGAGTAGCTAGGCCATTCGTACAAGTAGCCGCTTTTGAAATTAAACCAACCCTCCTAAATATGGTTCAACAGAATGTGAAATTCTATGGACTAATAAATGAAGATCTTAATGCACATATAGTAAATTTCCTTAAAATCTATGATACCTTTCGATGCCATCAGATGTCGAACGATGCGGTCAGAATTAGGCTTTTTCCTTTTACCCTAAGAGATATAGAAAAGGCCTGGTACCACTCTCTCAACCTAGCTAATGTCACTACCTGGGATCAACTAGTTTGTTCTTTTTTAGATAAGTATTTTCTCCTTACTAAGACAATAAAGATTATCAATGAGATTACCAACCTCTGGTAAAGTGATGGGGAATCAATCTATGAAGCATGAGAAAGATACAAGAACTTACAACAAAAATACCCACACCATAATTAAAAGCATAATTGATGCAACTTTAGGAGGATCACTGATGAGAAAGATAGTAGATGAAGTAGAAGTAGAAGAGATGATAGAGGAGATGGTGAGTAATAGCTGCTTATAGACGAACAAGTGGAGTAAATAGCCCACTACCTTCCATGAACTAAAAAGAGTTATAGTTGTTGATCAAATGACTGAGAAGCAGGCAAAAATTGACAACTTAACTTGACAGCTCAATAATATGAAGGCTTCGTCCTCAGCTTCAATAAAAGACGTGCATCTAAAGTGCGAACTCTGTGGACAGATGGACTGTAACACCCTAATACGCCCTAGGAGGATATACAGATGTCGCACAAAATAAACCTAAAAAAATCAAGACATTACAATAATCCCCAGAAAATAGGGCAAACATACATCACATTTCATAAGTTGTTGAGTTATAAACAAGACACAATATACACATTGTATTTATCAAATCCATGCATTAAATTCAAACCCATCCTATGTTATGGCTAGTATAGGCCATTTACATAAACTATAAAAAATGTCTTAAAATATTGTATACAACTCAAAGCTTAAGCATAAAATCTCCCAAACATAATATGTCCTTCTTTGGCCACTACTGTTGTCCCAGCCTTAACCCTTTTTATTAAGACCTACATAGAGGAAAAATCACCTTGCTAAGCATATAGCTTAGTCGGAAAATAAATAAACCAAAATACAAGATAGCGACTGCTTCCTATAGTCATTTAAACTTTACATGCAAATGAATCATGACATCATATAACAATCTTTAATTATTCAAATCAGAGAGTAATCCGACTATCAATTGCATCATAATAGAACAAATATCAAAACACATATAGAATTGTCTGTTAATCTTTTCAAAAGTGGGTAACGAGAATAGAACAAAAGATACTTATGATACTTATGATTGGTATCTATAAAAAGAGAAGAGACTTAAGTTTTTAAAATAGAAGACACAGTAGTGTCTAAGAATAGAAGCAGCTACAAACCCTTCTAGGCATGCCTTTTTACCCACATCTAGGACTTAGGAGGTAAGCAAATAATATCACATTTCAAAGCCACATACAAGAGAAATAGTGCATAACATATGAAGTTATTCCTTATGCTCAAATTGAAAGTGTTCATTCATGCCCGATCAAACTTAATACGACTTATGAATATAAACCTTTGTAATAATACATCAATGAAAGCATTCAAGTAATTACACATTATAAGCATGAGTCTCATATTACCCTAATAACTGGCTTTGCTAAGTTGTAGTGATATTCGAAAGAGTTTTAAAGGAGATTCAGTAGCATTTAGGTAAGGAAAATTTCTTGTTTGGGTTAAAAATGGGGGTGATGCATGGCTGTACCCAATTTCTAGCTTTTGTCAGGATAGGTTTTCAGGTCAGTTTTGTATGGTCATTCTAACATAGAAATTGAGGTTTTTTGGTAATATGTTCTTCTAAAAAATGTTCCTCTATATCTTAAGTTTCTAATGACATAATGCTAATGCAATTTGGTTCATTATTCTGAGAGTTATACCGAAAATACTACAAACTATTCTCAAACATGGACAACAACTAGAACTCCACTTCAAACCAAATTTCAAAACCCTTAGGGGCATAAATCAAATTTAATTTCTTCATAAATTTTGTAGAAACATGTATTTAATTTAATCTCCAATTAAAATCACCCTATTTTGATATCTAAAAATCAAGGTATGGCTAAAATACCGATGTCTGTTTAATGGACCATTCCAATTAACTCACTTTAGTCTTTCTATGCAAAAATAATGCCAAAGACGCATGCAAATAAACCAGGAACATCCCATTTTAATCTAGGATACTTCTCTTAACAAAACTTCTCATGTTACACTAAAAAAACCCAGCAATATATCACAATTTCCATACCTTTGAAAGGAGTTTTTCAAAACCCTTATTCTTTACTCCAATTGCTTGCTTTCTTTGGACTTCTTCTCTTCTACACACATCATACCCATTCACTACTCATTTCCACCAATTATAGATGTAAACAAAACCATAGCTGAGCAGGAAATGAGAAAAGAGCTAAATTTCACACCAAAACATGCAATTAACACACCTTAACTTCAAAA
Source organism: Erythroxylum alaternifolium (assembly GCA_027478495.1). Lineage (NCBI taxonomy): Eukaryota > Viridiplantae > Streptophyta > Magnoliopsida > Malpighiales > Erythroxylaceae > Erythroxylum > Erythroxylum alaternifolium. The sequence continues at coordinate 24,847 of JANIIA010110364.1, forward strand.
GCTTAAAGGGATTTAACAAGATGGTGGATAGAGTAAGAAGCTCAATCTTCTGCAGTTTTTGTGTTTTCTAACCATCCTCTTCTTCATCTACATGTTTCTAGATAGAGGTACAAAAGGGTGACATGCCATTTGCGATATGACTAAGTGTTATGATGTGGGACATATGACAAATGGCTCCATACTATTGGTTTCTACTTTTCACCTTCCATTAATAACAAAAATTACCACACCTTTGTCTTATTCTATGAAATTTCATTCCATCTAAATACATTTAGCAATTTAGTCCATGATTAATGTATCTTTATGCATGTATAATAAAATTAAAAATTACTAAAATACCCCTACAATTTCATTAATATCGATTATGTCTCAAACTAAGCACTCACTTTCTTAATCATTAACAACCATTACATATACTTTGATGGACAAGAAACATTCCTACTAGGGTATAGTTTAGGGCCTCTTGATAAAGGATAACGATCCAAAGCAAGTTAATTATATGGGAGCTCAATATGAACAATGAGGGGGAAACAATCCCTACTCTAACACATACAACCCTAGGTGGAAGAATCACCCTAACTTCTTTTGGATGAACAATGCTATAGGACAATTCAAACCCTAATGAAAACTAGGTTTCCAACAAGATAAATCGAGCTTCATGGCATCCAAGTTGGATAGGATTTTAGATAAAAATGGAGGCATGGGGGATGCACATAAGAGGCTTGAAAGCACGTTCGAGCAAGTTGCTGAGAACCACGCCTCTTCAAAACATAATTTGGAGGTCTAGGTAGGTCAACTAGCAGAGGCAATTTCAACTCAGAATGTAGGAACCCTTCAAAGCAATATTGAATCTAAACCAAAGAAATGGATCATTTCCATTGCTCAAACCTAGGAAAAGAAACTCGAACTTATGAAAGAAGATAAAGACAATGGAGAAAGACAAGCAAATATGGAATTCCTTCCAAGTGAGCTCATAATTAAGGCAATCAAATAACCTCAACCTAATTTCCATACCCTATTTTAACTCCTCGAAAATCAAATGCAAGTAAGCAATGAGGAATTCTCAGGAGGTTGAGTTAAACAATATTTAGGACATAACAAAACATCTACCCACACTAAAGGAATCAATCAAGAAGAAGGTTCAGGAGCGCATAGTGGAAGAAAACCTTAATATAGCACAGAAGAAAGAGAACCTAGGGGATTTTTGCATTGAGGATCCTAGGAATACATTTAGAAAAAAAAATGATTGAGGAGGAGAAAGTGAAGGAAGCTGAAGCAGAAGGAAGGTGGAACCCAGGGCATGTTAGCTCATGTGCAAATGGTAACTTGATGACGACACTACCATTACACTATTCATTTGAACCACCTTGAGCATAAGAAGAGCATCGAGCTACTGACGTTAAAAGAAGCATTGAATGGGAGGCAACCTATGGATTTTTAATTCTAGGTTATTTCTTTTGACATTTAGATAGTTTGAATTATTTCATTTCCAAATAAGGTTAGGAAGGCATAGGACTTCGTCATGAGTTAAATGATCGAGGAAGTAAGCAAAAAAAGAGGTGAAAGAGCTATAAAGAGTTAGGAAGTGATCTTAGGAATGTGTAGAAGGAAAAAGAAAAAAATCAGAAATTGTTGAAAAATATTGTAGGCTACGATCACGGTAAGCTAAACTTGTCCACTTTATTTTCAGTTAAATTTTTTACCATTTTACCCTTCCTTCACTTATATATTCACTTCATTCTTCATTTTTTCACTCACTTCCATTTTAACTTTATCTCTCCAAGTTTGTAACCTCCAAACACTCTCACTTCTCTCTAACCAACTTCCAAAATTCCACTTTATTCCAACTTGCAGCTATTTGCAATCCAGTATGTTGCTTATTAAGCAATTATATTCTAACTTGCACCTAATTGCAATCCAATATGTTGCTTATTAAGCAATCAGTGAAGCGCAACTAATCATCGGGATGAAATCAAGTCTCGGGCCTAGTGTAAAGGAATAGGGTGGTGGATTTTAGAGCACCCTTCTTAATCTAAGAGAGGACTCGACTAGCAAGGAGTCTGAAGAGGAAGAAGACACATAAGAACTTGGATGGAAGAAAGTGCTCTATATAATCTCCACCAACACCAAGGTAATTACAGATAGACTTGCGGAGAACTCTAGAATGATAAAAGAGATGGCCCGCACACAACGCCATTAAAGCTAGGATATGCGTCGTATTCATTGATACTTTGAGGCTCAAGGTGTCCAACTACCACCTCTGACACCATTCCTACCTCTATCACTATGACGCTTTGCCCTTTTCTTTTAAATTTAGTCTTTATTTTTGTTTTTGTTTTATTTTATTGTATGTTACTTCTCACCATGTGTATTTGCTTGTCTCCTTTTAACATTGAGGACAATGTGTTGTTTAAGTGTGGGAAGGGGTTGTGTGTTTTGTTTTGAGTGTGAATTTTGCATATTGTATAATAGTTTGTTAGGTTGCATATTGTGAATTATGTGAATGTGTTGATGGCTTAGATGGAATGAAATTGATTTTATTTTGATCATATTCTATTAGGTTGTGAAGAGTCTTTAGTTTGCGAAATTAGCAATATTGGTTCTTTGGCTAAAATATGTAAGTTAATTATAATTTAGTGTTAGTTTTTCACCCTATAAGTTATCACATTCATTCATAATTTTAGGTCTCTCGACTAAGTAACTTAGCCAGTATTTTCATGAAATGAGTAGCTAAAGCAACAAAGTAGGCATTAAATAATAATAATAACATGTTGGTTAATTTTAAATAAATAACTATTTCGTTAGCCTTTGGGTTATGAATAGAGCTAGTAGCCAGTTGAGAATCTGATGTTGCTCAGTAACCTAATTATCACACATCACAAATGTATGCCTCTGCGGTTAAAGGCTATAATGACATTCCAACTAAGCAACTTAATAAAAACATGACTTAGAAGAGTAACCAGATCGAAATTCATCACTAATGTTTGCCTCCGTGTAAAAAGATTAGGTCCATATCCACAAAAAAGTGATAAAAATAATTTCTAAATAAAAACCTACTGACCTTGTAAATAGTTTGACTTTTCATGAAAACATACTTAGGAGTAGTTACTAAATTTGAACGACCAAATAATTATTAATGTGTGTGTACAATTTAAAAGGGTAAATAACTAGACATTTAGGTCTTGATTAATATGTATATTTAGTGTAGAGCTTTTGGATGCAGATTTTGCATGTTAATGATTTGGAACAATTTGAATGATTGTGTTTAAGATTAAATTTATTTCATAAAGTTGAAGCCATTGTCTCATTGTTACATTATATACTTATGATTTTGTGTAGTTTGTTTTTTTATTTGCTTGAGGACAAGTAAACGTTTAAGTAAGGGAATGTTGATAAGTGTAAATTGCATCATATTTTAGGGCATAGTTTGATATGTGTTTAGCTATTAATTGAATCATTGTCAACATTACAGAATAGAGGAGTTTTGGAGACATTCGGGTTAAAGAATAGAGGAGTTTTGGAGACATTCGGGTCAAAATAATGACCCACAATGGTGGCATGTCAAGCCACGATCGTGACAGAAGTAAGAAAGTTGGCCCATGATCGTGGCCCTACATGCCACGATTGTGATAGAAGTCCAAGGAATGGGCCACGATCATGGTCTGTAGGGCTACAGTTATGGTCCATATTAGATAGACATGCAAACACTCAAAAATGTCAAGTATCGAGGGATTTTTAGACCTTTTGTATCCCCAAAATACCCTAAGGTTACCCAAAACATAAGAGGATATTTAAAAAATAAGAAAAGAGGTCGAAAGCGAGCTTTTAGATTAGCCATCTTAAGAAACCTAGAGAGAAACCATCGAGAGATAGAGGAAGAGAAGAAGGAAGAGAGAAGAAAAAAGAAGATGATTCGAAGTACTTCCTAAATCAGGAGGTTTCCTTACATCACTACCTCCCATCATCTATTTTAGATTGTATTTCCTATTATTTCGGGTTTATTATTGTATAGAATTGGATTGAATAGTTGATGATAGGATATAGAATGTTGAGGATATTGTAAACTCACCTTTGGAATTTTATTCTTGAATTAATAAAAATCTAGTGTTAGGTGTTTATTGGTTATTATTGTGCTTTGATTATTTGATTGCATAATTTGATAATAAACTAAGAGGGTGAGTCGAATAAAATAATTAAATTGGACTGACGACAGTTAGGTGATTTAATAGAAACCATAATTAAATCAGATTGGTAATTTATGTAAAGAGAGGTCTTGCATAGGTTTCTGATAGTTTATTAGAGAGCTTCAGAACTAATTAGGGTTTTAGGTAGGTTATGAAATGAGAGATTCCATCCTCCATTATCTGATTAGGGTTAATAATTATAACTCAAGAGAGAGTAATCAACCCTAGGATAGTCTAGAACCAACAATCCAATAATTCATAATCAATTAGATTAGCATTAACGATAGGTAAAATTCCCTTTCTCTCAATTGGTAATTTCTTTCGGTTGATTCTTGGGTGTCTTGCTATTTTTTAGTAATTAGTATTTTTGTGTTTGACGTTTAATTTGATTGATTGAATTAAATTCTCGTTTTAGTTTTGTTGCATTTTGAATTTATGTTATTTGTTTCTAGCTTTAGATTTTAGGATTAGATTAGTTCCCTCCTCGTAAGATTGACAACTTTGGTACTATGCTAACGAACCATACATTTGCAGATTATTGAGGATTGATAATTAAAACTTACACACATCTAAACTATGATCATTAATAGTTTACAAGCAGAGAATATGAACTTTACGTTTTTAAGTTTCTTTGTAGGCTCATAAAATCTTAGAAATGCTAATGCTTGCTTACTTAATAAGGGTAAAAACCTTATTGCAAGATAAACAAAACCATATGGTTCAAAGTCCCATCTAAATTGTAATAAAACAAGGTCCAAAGTCTCATATAAATTACAATAATCACAATGTTCAAAGCCTCAACAAATTTAACGTAAAGATAAGGTTCAATATGCAGTAGATTTACCATTATTTACTTCATATTTTTTTAGTTGATCATTTCACCCTTAACTTGATCCTCTTCCTATTTAGGGGTGGAAATGGTTAGCTTAAGTTAGGACCATCTAAAATTGAGCCTAGTCCCACAACTTCTGCCCTGGCTTGGGCTTGAGGTAATTGAAGTTAAGCTTGAACTCGATTAGGTTCGAGTAGTTCGATGTCTGAATCAGCTTGGCTTGACTGAAATTTTGTTATTATTTTCGGGCCTTGACTAGCCCAGACTTGAATAGTCTGAGCTCAAGCTTAGTTCGATGCCTAATTTCTTAAAAAAATTAAGCTTGGCCAAACCTATTGACTTTAGGACGAGGCCGAGACTGATTGCCAAGCCTACTCTTATTTTGACTATTTAATTGTACATTTGTATTGGCAATTGTATTTTGAGAAGCTTTTTGTATCTTATTGCTCTTTAGAGCTTCAAGCACCTAAAACTAACTTTGACCTATGTACAAAGCATTATAAACAAAAAAATACAATGTTAGCACTTAGGATTTAATTACTCATAATTAGCACAAAAATGTATTTACCTTGATTTTTAGTTTTCTCTTTAGTTTTGATTTCTTATTATATATGATTATGAACTAAACTCTTTATGGTATCTGGATTAGATGAACCTTAGGATGGACCTTATAGTGATTATATTATAATTTAATTGATTCTTTAGTTTCACATATATTCAATTATATGTTCTTGATGATTCTTGAATTAATATTGCTAACATGTTGATTCCATGTGTGATTTCATACAACAGAGATTAAGAAATCCTTTATAAGAATAGACTTACTATAATTGAAAAGAACTACATGCAAACCTAAAGATAGGTCAACATAAATGTTCTATATTAACCTAAAAGTGAAATTTACAAATCAATCAATGTAATTATGGGGATTTTAATTAGAAACTTATTTCAATTAATCAACATATGATTAGTTGTTAATGGTCTTAAGAAAGATATTACCATAATTGAGGAATTGTTTAGTCTAATGAACTTTTACTTAATTTGATTTGTGAAATCATAATTATATGAGAAGTCCTAAAAGGATTGGAATTCCAAGTACCATTATGTTATTGGTTGATTCTTTACTCTTTTTCTATTTTAGTTTATTAAATGTGCTACAGTATTTGTAGTTTATATTCTTTTATTCTAAATCTAATTAATCAACATCACTTTAATTATCAGTTAGATAATAAGAAAAGTGTTATTAGTAATAATCATAATTTCTATAAGTCTCATGCTTAGTACTTAGAGTCTTATAATATAGAACGATAGGTACACTTACCTTGAACAATCTATAGAATAAAGGGATTAAGTTATATATAATCATCATACTAGTCCACCATATATAAGACCTCTGAAAGACCTCTTGTCCTACATGATGACTGTTGTAGGATGAGCATTATAAAACCTATTATGCATTAGTTAAGTGCACATAATTAGGACTTAAAGGAAAAGCCACTATTGATGGCATTTCTAGATTAGAATGACATTCTAAGCTTTTACCTTCTACCAAGAAAGAACTTGAACTGAAGTTAAAGATAATAGGACATATCCAAATTATTTCTCTTCATCTTGGTGTTTTGTGAAGGAAGGGAAATAATTTCATCCAAATGGTGATCTTTAATGAGCAAAGAGTTTAAATGAAAGTTCAGATAAATGACTTATAAAGAAGGGCTTATTGGGAGGCAACATAACGTTCTAACTTTTTTTTCTTTTCTTTTCTTTTAGTTTATTAGTTCTAGATTTCCACTAATGTCCATTTAATTTCTTTTGCAAGTTCTTTGTTGAATTATATTGGATTTTGCCTCACCACTTATACATTGACTTAATAGAGTGTTCTCTACATTATATATCTCTCACACTTCCATTTATTATCAGGTTTGTTAATAATAAGGACAATGCCATATTTAAGTGTGCGGGGTGAATCTCATTTTTTTCTTAAGTTTTATATGTTAACTAATACTTTGTTTAATTGGTGTATTTTATATGGCTAAAATTAAAATTTTTACTTTATTTTTTTAGTATTGTGTTTGGGAACTCTCTAATTACTTTAAGTTGAGAGCTCAAATATATACATAATTATATTTTAAGATTGATTGTTAAAAAATTAGAGACATAATATGATTAACTAGAAGAGATTATAATTTGATGGTTAAGAAACACCCATGTTCTTAGTTAGGCTTTATGAGGGTAATAAAAGGAAGTTTGCTCAAAAAGAAGAAAATGTTCGTCAACTGATTTATTTTGTAACTGAATATAATATTTAATTTATAATTTAATTAGTAAAGAATATGATTTGATCACTAAGAAACATCCTCATTCTTAGTTAGACATTGTGAAAGTAATTAGAAGAAGTTAATCAAAGAAGAAAAAGAAGAAAGGGTATGTAAATTGATTTATTTATGATATTAGATACAATTACTAATTCAAAATTTAACATGGCTATTCAATGAAAACTAACATCTAATTCGAAATATACATTTTGACTATATTTATCCCTTTAACTAGTTAGAACAGTGGTTATAAGTTAACTGTTGGTTTATGCCTTACAGCCAATTACTTTAGTTGTAGTTTAGGAACAATATAATTTAAAAGCATTCTTTATTTGTATATGTTTAGATGTACATGATAAAGTCTATAAGATAATTATACATTGCAAATGAAATTACAATGAGATTATAATTATGAGATTTATATTGTATTTATATATTATCCCCAAATATTTTTAGTCATTATTCTATTAAGATAAGACATTAATAGAACGTAAAAAAAACTAGCACATGTTTCTTTTCCTTATGAAGTAAGTAGTCGATCTCATAGACTAAAGTATAGAGATACTTAAATAAATGTATAGTTGTTTGTTGGAGAATAATTCACTGAGCTGACCCAACATGAGAAATCTATTTGGAACATTACTTGTATATCTTTAGAAATTCCCATAGTGATGATTGTATAAGTGATCCCTTGACTTGAGGCCATCACAGTTATCTTGTATAGGGTTTGCTATGTTTTGATACTACTTATGACTTATTTAATCATAAGTCATTCAATCGATATTCATTGGATGTAGCATAAACTATATTGAGATAATTGTGTGATCAAGCTAGGATTTTTCATCCTAAAGTAATTAGGGAGAATGCTCAACTATTCTCAATCAGTATTGATTCGGAAATCCTTGGACAAGGTGAAATAATGTTTTGTAAATAGTTTACAAATGTTATTAATTGAATTGATAGCTAATGGAAAAGAACTAATATGATTGGGCTTAAAATAAAGTAGACATTAATTTCATACTCTATGTCTAATTGAAACGTCGTATGATAAAAGGATTGAATTATATGAAAAAGTCATGCATGGAAAGATTAATCAAAATCACTTTGACATTTCTAAATATTTGGGCGGTCATGATGCATTACTAAACTTCAATCTTGATCTATGATTATAAATTGTTTAATTAGAGAATTAAAGATAAATTAAAAGTAAATTTAATCTATCTAATTCTAATTATGAATGAGAATTATAATTTATAATTTATAATTTATAATTTATAATCAGTGCCAACATGTTTAGGAACCTAATAGGTCTCCCATAAAGAATGAGTTGAAGAGAGTAAAGATATTATCAAGTTGGACTTGATTGTAAAATTTGAAAACTTTTGTAATTAATTATGAGATATTTAATAAATAAGGATTAATATGAGATATTGGATCCTATTTAGGCATAAATAATATTTAATTAGAATCAGTTATATTTCTAATTAAAATTAGAATTTAATTTCAATTAAATTACTAAAATGTCCAAAACTTATTATAAATAGGCTTAAGCTCTATGAAGCTAACACTTCTTGCTTAACCCTTTATATAAGCGTTAAAGAGTTCTTTCAATCTCTTCTGTAGATATCATTAGAGGTTAGACACTTGTGCGGCTACAGTGGTTGAGACAAATCAAATTCAGAAACGGTTTGAGAGATAAGACAAGATAAAGATCAAATTTCACAATAAGGTACGAATTAAATTTTCACTTTTTGATGATTTGTGTTAATTATTTTATAGAATTAAAGGGATATTAGCTTTTAAGAAACTAAAATACGAAATTTTTTTTGACTATTTCACTGCAGTTAGGTTCGGATCCCAGCCTAGTTTCCCGACGTTAACAACTTTGTCAAAAGATGAAAACTTTTTGGTAGAAAAATACACGAGTGTTTATAGTAGCTAAGATACACGATAAAAATAACTAATGCTTAATTGGAAGATATGAAATTGATTGGAGTACTTGTGATAAGTTATTTTGTTTGTATCTTTAGGTCTTGCGCTAGCATGGATACCCATCCAATTTACATCTAATGTGCAGGTCTCCCTTACCTCACTAGCAGTAGATCATGGCATCGTCTGTTTTGATTTTTAAGTTGATGTAAAGCTAATTAACCTAATAAGAATATAAATTTTATTTAACTCTCCATTGCAAAAGATCAACCAAGTTTTATTCTGTTGTTAAGAGCACCGTAATGCCCTTGGTTGCTATTTTCTTCATTAAGGCTCTACTTGATAGTCACAATAAAAAATATTGTAAAATTAATAAGAAGTAAGGCTAATTTATTTAATAGAATTACTGAATAATTAACAGATACAAAATAACCTAAAAGATTAGGATTGAGTCATAATAATATATAGCATCGTGAAGTTATTTTTGTAGTATCATTTATATTGTTGTTTGCTAAAATCAAAATTTTGATTCATAATTTTAATTTATGAGAAACTAAAAATTTAAACTTTAAATTTAGATGTACTTTAAACTCTAAAATACTTCTATAATTAAGACCTAGCACACGGTAAAACGACAACAACTTAATAAAAATCCTACTGAACGTGAGATTTGGGAAGGTCTAATAGTACACAACCCTATCTCTAACTAATTGAGAGTCTATTTCTAAATCACTAATAGTAGTAGCAGTGATGTTAATAATAACAAGGCTAAGTAGGAAAAAACATAGGGTAAATATCTAAGAGGTAAGTACTACATAATAAAAAGTTTAAGCAGTACACGGGAGGAAAATATGACAAGAACTACGAGAATGACAATAATTTCTTTATGAGAGATCCTTTATTTATATCATAATCTACCAAAGTTTTTTTTATTACAGCTCATGTCCTTTATAAGTACCAATAAAGTCATATTATTTTTTATTACTTCCCTCTAATTCTTCTTAGGACTACCTTTTTTTCTCTTACAATTTCTAAGTATAATCTTCTCACAATTTCATTGAAGTATCTGGATATCTCCTCTCAACATGTTCAAACTGCCTAACCCTTGTCTCTCTTAATTCTTTACTAATATTTATTGTCTTTAATTTGTCTCTTATCATTATATTCCTAACTTTTTTTCTTTTAGTAAGATTGAAAATCTAATGAAACGTCCCTATTTCCGTCACCATTAGCTTATAGCTATACAATTGTTTGATGGGCCAATATTTTGTCCCATAAAAGGTGGCCGACCTAACCGCTAAATGATCAAATTTATCTTTAAGCTTGAGTTTTATCTTGTTAAATAAAACTCCTGATGTAATTTTCTATTTAAGTCACTCTAGTTTGATCCAATGAATTATTTTCCTATCGATATCTCCGTTGCTCTTGATGATAGATCTTAAATACTAAAAACTCTCCTTTTATAGTATAAATTTTGAATTAATCTTTACCTCTTTATTGTTAGTCATCTCATACCTCAAAAAATTACACTCTACGTAGTCATTTTAGAAAACTAGATTGAAAGTTTTACTTGAAGTCCGTTGACTTGTTTCAGCTGCACGACCATAAGGAATGAAAATTTTCCTTTAAGCTGCTTTCTATTTCTATTTTAATTAATTTCTTTGTTTTGATGAAAAGGTAGATTTATTTTCTTTCTCATTTATTCACTTAGACATCAATCTATCGCGACAAAAGACGGGCATTACATGTTATTTCAGATAGATCCATGTCCTCATACCACCTACCAATCTACAAGTCTCTTATTAATTTAATCTGCAAGGTAGTTGATCTCAGCGTTATTGTTTTGGGTCTTGTACTATGAGCCATAAATATGAAAAACTAGATAATTCATATCGACTTATCTATGCCATTTATTGTGAAGTACAAAATGACAATTAGAACGTTGATGGTGTTCATATCAACTTCTAATTGTCAAAGAAACAACCTCTCTGGTTTATCAAAGATCAATCTTTGAGCTTGCGGTTGAAAAACGGCTCTATATCCAAACCAAACGTCGGCAAGATTCCTTTTACATCATATTGACAAGAACAAGAAACTTGGAATCATCAAACGAAACTGACAAATGAAATGTCTTAATAATGTCCAGACCTCGCAAAACTCACACAAATTTAGGTGTTCTTGGAGTATCTTTTAATTTTTACTGACAACAAAAAATTAAGTTTAATTAGGTCAAATATTCTATTTCTTTTTAAGCACTTCAAGCCAAAGTAATATGACAAGTTACTTAAAAAAATAATTTTACAAATTGACGTTAATTCATATGATTGCTTATTTTTAAGATTAATTATATTAGAACCCTTGTATTTAAAACATTTTTCATTTTAATCTTTATGTTTTAAAAATTATTATTTATTTTTCTGTAATATTTTTTTAGATATCATCTCTATATATAGATATTCAACATGTGACTCATGTAGAATCCCTTTGGACTGAAAATTTGTACATTTTTGTTAAAATGTGCTTAGAAACTGACTTTATCCATTATATGTTATGTTAAGAATTGATTGCATTTGCGCATGCTTGGTAACCTTGCATAGGATTTCATTGATCTTTTGAAATCCATTTAAATCATAAGGTCCTCTAACATGTACATCGTGTAGTTTAATCTTGAAAATCATAGCTTATCCAATACTAAAGTTTAGCTGAAAATAAATATGTATATAAGTTACATGCCATTATAACCTTGTTTGTCCTATCAACTATTCATCTTAATATTAATATATTTATATTAAAATAGAGTCAAATCAATAGCTTGATAATAGGTAAAATCAAAGAATTGAATATTGAAAATTAATTGATAATATTACATCTTTTAAATCAAAGGAAGAATACACGTACAATTGAATAGAAGTATAGGGCCTAATGTGAAGCATAGGGCTTGCAACCAAGTGAGACATTAAAAACTTGTGTAAGAGCAATGAAAAGCATATAACATAATAAGTCAAGTTTGATAAAGAAATATGATCAAGAAATTGAAGAAACTCTCTTCATTGTTGTTACTTTATCTTGTTTTATTAGCAAGTGTTTATGAGTTATGGATTCTAAATGCACATGCCATATAGCTTATTATAAGATTATAAGTCCATCTTCAATATCATTGATAAAATGTTCCAAAGAAAAGTTAGAATCGGCAATGTTGATTTCTTAGAAATGAAAAGAAGGGATTAGTTATTGTGCATACTTTAAAAGGTATGAAGTTAATAATTCATATACTTATAGTACCTAGCCTTACTCAAAATATGTTGACTATTGATCAATTGATTGAGAAAAGATATATAGTGAACTTTGCTAAGGGTGAATGCATGATAATTGATACTAAATTATTTGAATTAATGAGAATTTTCACAAAGAGAAAACTTTTTCCTATTTATTGGAATATGAAAGCTAAGTCTCTTAGAGAAAGTAATTCTATGAATGTTATCAAGGATGCTTCTTTTAATGAGTTTATGCTATGGTATAATAGATTAGGTCCTATTAGCTTTGATAACTAAAGAATATGAATGAAAGAGAGGTTGTGGAAAGTCTTCCAAAAGTTATTGAAATTAAAATAATTTGTCAAGTGTTCCAACTTGGAAAGAAAGCAAGAGTTTTTTTTTAAAATGCTTTTTGGAGAGCTATAGAGAGGTTAAATCTATTTCACTCTGATGCATGTGGACTTATAAGTAAGGTATCACTGAATGGAAATAGCTCTTTTGTGTTGTTTGTTAATGATTGTAGTAGATATAGTTAAACTGATTTCTTAAAACTTAAGAATAAAGTACTTATTAAATTTTAAAAAATTAAAAGTAAGACTAAAGATAGAAATAGCTTCTTATCTAAGCAATTAAGGTTTGACAAAGGTTTAAAATATGTTACCAAAGAGTTTGAAACTTATTGTGTTAAAAGAAATCAATCAATAATTGTTAGCCCCATATACACCTTAATAAAATGAAGCAGCAGAGAGGAAGAAAAAAAGAATCATGAGAATGGAAGGAAGTATGATAGCTTAAAAATGAGTTCCCAAAAAAATTTTAACCTAAACAAGTAAATACCTTTATCTATTTGCTAAATATGCTATTGATTGACATAATTTGTGATAGTCAATATCGTAATAAACCATAAGTGCACGACGTAGTTGTAGCTAGTACCACCAAGTATGGGTTGATCCCACAAGGATAGTGAGTACTATTAATTACCATTAATTTAATATGTAGCCTAAGAATTGATCGTGGTTTTTGAATTAAAGAAACTAAAATTAAGCAAATAAAATAAACAAGTAGCATGATTAAAGAAAAGAGTTAGTGAATCACTGAATTAATTACTAATTGATCTTTTTCATGTAATTGTGTTGTTGATTAATTGGACCGTGGAGACTGCTAAGATATACTAATAGCTGACCTTTAGTCTACTAATAACTAATCCTAAAGTTTCTAAGTGAATTACTCAGGTTAAATTTTATAGAATTACATTACCATATTATGAATCCATCAATTAGGTTTGACTTTAATCTAGAAGATTTATGTCATCCTATCTCTAGGGTTGCAATAAACTCTTTTCAATTATTGTAGATCTATTTAAACCTAAGATATCTTAATTGCTATATATGAAATCAAATTAAGGTTTAATAAATCAAATTACTAGACAATAATAAAACAAATAATTGGATCACAATAATCAAACAACTCAATTGCATTCATAAAATATAATCAACATGTTTTAATATCAAATAGGGTTCATTTAGCCTAATACTAACAGAAAAATTAATTACACATCGGCGAATACAAAATTAGATTGACATATATAAAAAACTGAATTGAAAATAGTGGAACTATAATTCTAAATCTCCCTAATTGTTTCTATCGAGTATTCTGATGATGTAGACATCCAATCTTGTGTTTTGAAGGATTTATTGATAAAAAAATTTGTCTCTTGCTCCTTAAGCTCTAAATTGCCTCTGAAATTGCCTCTGCACTCTTCAGAACGATGCCTGCCACTTCCTCCCCTCAATTGCCTCCAAAAAGTGTCTTTTATTTGGAGTTCTAGGTTTTTAGGTTATGCACGATCTCTTGCACTGTCATGCATAATCAGAATTCTCCGAATATCATGAAAGTGAACGACATCAAACAAGTGCACAGTCATGTGTAATCTCGTTCATCCCACCAGATTGTCGAATCTTCATTTTATGTCATGTTTTCGTCTGAATTCTTCTCCTTTAAGTTCATGGAGGCAATTATAATCTGTTCACACACTTGAAACGAATTAAGTACCAAATATATACTAAAAGTAATAAATATCAAGCAAAAGCACATCAAATATGGGATAAAAATATGTTCAATTGTCTATCTATCAAATATTCTCACATTTAAGCTTTTGCTTGTCCTTAAGCAAACTATATTTAAAATTAGAAATTTTACAACATTAATCCATTGTAAATTTCAATCTATCAATTTATACTATACATTATAATATCCTATTGAATCAAATTAATGTACAATTAGAGTCAAGTTGTCCTAGAATTAATTTTCTAAGTAATATTAATAACAATCACATCAACAATCATATTGAAATCAAAAGCATATCTCTTTGTACTCCACTAAGATTTCACTCAATGCACTCAAGTGTTTAGGGTGAAAAGTATCAAAAATCTCAATCAATGAATAGGAAAATCCTTACCATAGCCATGCAATAAAATCACATCTCCACCATTTATATATAAGCTAGAAACAAAAATCAAAAGGTCTTTATATAAGTTACAATGGGGCTTATGTATGGTATGATTAGTAAAATAAAAAGTTAAGTGAAGGGAATTTACTCAAGGAAACAAAACTTGTTTCCCTTCATCACAAATCTATTGGTGCCATATATTTTTTATTTCTTTTTTCTTTTCAATTTTTTCACAATATTCCATTCGGTACCATAATTCAACAAATATTGGACCTTTCACAAATTTCAAGTCTCAACAATTAAATAGAATAAATAATCTTCAAGGTTCAAAATAATAAACAGGTCTTCAAAGAAAAATAGGATAATGGTTTATAATTTTGGTTTAAGCAACGAAAAAGGCTAAAGCTCAACATGGTTATTCCTAACGGTAAATTTTTGGGTATGACAATTCTTAAAGAAATAGGCAAAGCAAGTAGGTGAATCTAAGTGCCTTTATCATGTTTATGCCTCCAATTTAACAAATATGGTCTTACATGCATAACAAAAGCAAGTTCTATAATTATTATACTATATAAGATATCACAAAAATTAAAGAATAAAAAGAGCTTAAATTTTTTTGAAAATTTGCTCTTTAGGCTAAACTCATGAAAAAGACTGGGTATGTATGTGTGTAAATAATATGCAATTTCATTCAACTTAAATGTGTCAATGATTATGAAAAATATGACTTAGAAAACTAATTTCATTCCAACCATCATCCTTTTACAGACCAATTCAAATCAATCTTCAACGATAACATAATAGTATTCATGGACAGATTCAACCAATTCAACATATTAGTTAATAAAATTTATAATTAGGATTATAATAAACTTGCATAAATCAATTAAATGTTCATTAAACCCATTCACACACTTAAAATTGGAAATTTTCCTCAATGTACATAATACAACTAGATGTGCAAGTAAGAGGGTGATACTTTCCTAATTGCAACGATTTCTTGATGTTAGGTCCATCCAATGTTAACTTATCCTTGAAAAAATTGAAGAAAAAGAACAAATACAAAAGAAATAAAAATAACATAATTGAAAAAAATAAAAATAGTAAAAGCATCATTAAAAATACGAAATTAATTTAACAAAAGAAATTCCTGAACCTTGGGCTGCCTCCCAACGAGCACTTAGTTAACATTTTTATCTTGAGCTATCTTTTCTACTCAAGGTGGCTTGGTTAAATTGATGTTTTCGTTATTAAAATCAAGCTTAGCCCTAAGATATAAATTTACTTGATGGCCATTAACCTTGAAGGTACCCTTGTGCGGATGACTCAACTCAATTACACTGCATGGGAAAATGTTTTCTACAACAAATGGTCTGACCATCTTGATTTAAGCTTACCAATAAATAACCGTAGGCAACAGTTGTATAAGAGAACTTGATTTACCTTCTTGAATTCTCAAGATTGCTTAATCATACAGTCGTGATAACTTTTGGCTTTTGCTTATATATCTTAGAATTTTCATAAGCCATAAGTTGCCATTCATTCAGTTCTTTAATTTGGAAGTTCCTCTTTTCACCTGCACTATGAAGATCAACGTTCATGAGTTTAATAACCCAGTATGTTTTATGTTCTAACTCAATCAGAAGATGGCATGCTTTTCCACAGACCAACTTATAATAATGCCAATAGGTGTCTTATACATCGTTGTATAAGCCCACAAAGCGTCATCTAATTTAATTGACTGGTCCTTCCTCTGATGCTCATAGTCTTCTCTAAATTTTGTTTTAAATCCCTACTGGATAGCTCGACTTGGCCACTAGTTTGAGGGTGATAGAGGATAGCAATTATATGATTAATTCCATACCTTTTAAGCACCTTTTCAAATAGTACATTACAAAAAATGTGTACCCTATCTAATCAACCTATATGTTCCAAAACAAGAAAACAAAACTTTAAGGAATTTCACAACAAACCTAGCATCATTGGTTGGTAGAGCTTATGCTTCTACCCATTTAGAAACGTAATCAACTGCTACTAGGATGTATTTATTACCAAACGAATTTGGGAATGGACCTACGAAATCAATACCCCAGACGTCAAATATTTCATAAACAATAATGAAATTTTGTGGTAATTGATCCTGGCGAGACACATTATTAGATCTCTGACATCTATCACATAAAGCTAAATACCTTTGGGCATCCTTAAAATTTATGGCCAATAGAAAACTAAATCCAATACTTTATGGTCTGTCATATTAGCACTATGGTGACCTCCTGTGGGTCCTATGTGACAGTGTTATAAGATCTTCCACCCTTATAAATAAGGTACACATCTCCTCACTATTTGATTTCCATGAATACGGAACAGATATGGGTCTTCCCAGAAATAATCCCGCAAATCAGTAAATAATTTCTTCTTTTGCTGATAAGATAGACCTTTCGATAAGATCTACCTACAAAATAATTTGCAATCTCCACAATATAGATACGTACTTGCAAAAAGGTATCTTTAATACGTTCTTCATTCATATCTTCCAAATTTGGTTTCCTAGGCGTGATAGATGATTTGTACTTTCTTCTCCCTTCTTATCCTTCAAGTCTAAATCAAATTCTTGCAAGATTAGAATCCATCTAAAGGTTTAGCATCTAGTTTATTCAAGAAGTATTTTAGTGATGAGTGGTCAATATACATAACAATTTTGGACAAAACTAAATAAGATCTAAAGTTTTCAAACACAAAATCCATGGCTAGCAACTTCTTTTCCATTGTTGTGTAATCTTCTTAAGCCTCTATCAAAGTCTTGCTAGCATAGTAGATTAGTTGGAAATGTTTGTCCTTTCACTATCTG
Source organism: Erythroxylum alaternifolium (assembly GCA_027478495.1). NCBI lineage: Eukaryota > Viridiplantae > Streptophyta > Magnoliopsida > Malpighiales > Erythroxylaceae > Erythroxylum > Erythroxylum alaternifolium. The sequence continues at coordinate 42,658 of JANIIA010110364.1, forward strand.
AGTACTACTCCCATTACAAAGTCATTTGCATCACACATTAGTTCAGAAGGTAGATTCCAATTTGGTGTTACCATAACTGGGGCCTTTACCAACTTTTCTTTTAGAATATTGAAAACCTTGATCGTTTCATTCTAGATTTAAAATTTATAAGCCCTTAAATATAGCAAGCGCACGGGTCGCGATTATAGTATAAAAGGTGTCGATCCCACGAGGAGGGAAACTAATCTAATCCTAAAATCTAAGGTCAACAAAAAACAAACTCAAAATAAGCAATGCAATGGAAAGTAATCACAAGAATTAAATTCAACCACTTAAATCAGAAATTAAACATGAAGGAATTAATTATTGCGCAATATGCAATCACATTAGAAATCAACCTAAGGAATTTACCAATTTATGAGAAAGGGGATTTTACTTATCATTAATGCTAACCTAGCCAATCTTGTGTCAATGAAGTATTAGTTCTCGACTGTCCTAGGACTGATTACTCTCTCTTGAGTTATAATCATTAAATCCTAAATTATAAACCCTAATCAGATTATGGAATTGCAATCTCTCAATTCACAAATCATCCAAAACCTAATTAGATCTGAAGTGTTTTAATAAACTATTAGAAAATCACACGGGATCTCTATTTGTACAATTACCAATATGATTTATTATGGTTTCTATTAATTGCCTAACTCTCATTAATCCGATTTAATTATTTTTCACTCGGTTCACCCTCTCAGTTTATTACCAAATTATGCAATAACGTAACTAAATCACAACCTTCATTTGAACAACACAATCAACTAAATTATCATTAGATCAAAATAAAATCCCAAAGGAAAGTTTAGAACATCATCAATATTCCAAATCCTATCATCATATTATCCATCTTAATTCTATACATCAATAAAATTGAAATAAAAAGGAAATACATCTGAAATAGACGATGGATGATGGCAACATCTAAAAACCTCTTAATTCAGGAAGCACTTTGAGTCAGCTTCGTGTTCCTCTTCCTTCTTCTCTTTCTCTCTATTGATATTCTTGCTTAGGGTTTTAATGGTGACTACCAAAAAGCTCCCTTTTCTCTGCCTCTTCCTATTCTTTTTATCCTTCTTTGTGTTTTGGGTCACCTTAGGGTTTTTCTGTGGTCAAAAAGGTCCAAACAATCCCTTGAAATAAAGTGTCTGCATATCTGTCCAACGCAGACCATAATCGTGGCTCACATCTAATCCTTCTGTCACGATCGTGGCTTCCTTGAGCTTCTGTCATGGTAATGATATGCAGGCCATGATCGTGGGCTAAACCTGGAACTTCTATAAGCCACAATCATGGCCCTTTGTTTCAGCCTGAATGTCTTCGAAACTCCTCCATTCTTTGATGTTGACCCTGAAACACTAGCAAATACATCAAGATACCTTAAAAACATAATATTTAAGCTCAAAGACTTGTACTAACGTATAAAACACTTAAAATAGAAATAAATCACAACTAGCATAATTTTAACCTAAACACATACGAAGTGATTGAATTAATAGCTAAACACATATAAAACTATGCCCTAAAATATGATGCAATTTACACTTATCACATCCCCACACTGAAACGTTTGCTTGTCCTCAAGCAAACAAAACAACAAACTACATAAAATTACAAGCACATAATGCAACAATGAGACAATGGCTTCAAATTCATGAAATAAATTTAACCTTAAACATAATCATTTAAATTGTTACAAATCATTAACATGAAAAATCCTCATCTAAGAGCTATGGACTAAATATACATATTAATCAAAACTTAACTATCAAGTTATTCACCCTTTTCAATTATACACACACATTAATAATTATTTGGTCATTCAAACTTTGTAACTAGTTCTAAGTACGTTTTCATGAAAAGTTAAGCTACTTACAAGTTCAATAGGTTTTTATTAGAAAACATTTTTATTACTTTTTGTGGACATTGACCTAGTCTTTTTACAGAGAGGCAAACATTGGTGATGAATGTTGGTATAGTTACTCGACTAGGTCATGTTTTTATTAAGTTGCTTGGTTGGAACATCATTATAGTCTTTTGACACAAAGGCACACATTTGTGATGTTTTTCGATCTGGTTATTCAACTACATCATATCCTCAACTGGCTACTAGCTCTATTTATAACCCGAAGGCCAGTGGAATAGTTATTTCTTTAAAATTTACAAACACACATTTTTTAATTAATTAATGCATACCTTATTACTTTAGCTACTTGTTTTCATGAAAAATACTAGCTAAGCTACTCAGTCGAAAGACCTAAAATTATGAATGAATGTAACAACTTATAGTATGATAAACTAACACTAAATCCTAATTAACTTGCATATTTTAGTTAAAGAACCCAAATCACTAATTTTACAAGCTAATGACTCTTCACAACCTAGTACATTACGTTAAAAATTAAATCAATTTTAATCCATCTAAGTCGTTGATACTTTCACATAATTTACAATATGCAACCTAAACATACTAACATAACAATATGCAAAATTCACACTCAAAGTAAAACACATAACCCTCCCCAGACTTGAACAACACATTGTCCTCAATGTGAGACGAAGACAAACACACATGGAATGAAATAACATAAAATAAAACAATAACTAAAGTTAAAAGAAAAAGGGTTAGAAGCAAAACCTTACGGTGATGGAGGCAAGGATGGTGTTGGAGGTGGCAATTGTATGCCTTGAGCCTCAAAGTACTAATGACTTTGACCTATATCATAGCTCTTACGTCATTATATATAGGTCATCTACTTCATCTTTCTAGAGTTCTCCGCAAGTGTGTTAGTAATTGCCTTGGTGTTGGTGAAGATTGTATCGAGCACTTTCTTCCAACCAGGTTCTTCTGTGTCTTTTCCCTCTTCGGACTCCTCACTAGTCCAGTCCTCTTTTGCCTACTAAGGTGACGCTATACTAAAACTCACCTGAATGATCCTGATTGAGTCTCCCAGAGTTCCATATTATGGGACTTTAGGATTTTAACACGCCACAAGTGATGGTGATTTAGAAAATCAGGGAGGTAGATAGTTAGACCACTACAATTCACACCATAGTACTTAGTAATGGCGAAAACCAAATACCCCATACCCAAATTGTTGCTTCTCTTACATAGAGTTGCAACGATAGCATTTAGCACATGTGTGGAGTTGTCTACTAAAATGTTGTGATCCATTCACGACAATAGAAAAAGTTCCTTCGCTAAGCACTTGTTAGTTCTATTTTGTCAAAAACCATTTGACACATGAATTTATGTAACAACAAATGCTTATGGGTTCATATAATGTTGTTGTGGGTATTCTTAGCATCGAACCACTCCACCCAGTGAGCTCATTCCAATAGTGAGAAGCATAAAAATCATCATACCGATCGATAATGGAAGAGTTGAGAAAATCGTAAATATCATACAAGATTTCAATGTTCAACTCATAAGGTTGTCCCTGCAACCTAAACCACATTTCCTTAGGGTTATTGGGTTCAAAATAACGGGAGGTGAAGAATTTGAAGGTGAGCTCTTAGTAGAAAGGATTTTGGAAGTGTCTAAACTTACTCAATTGAATTCTTTTTACTGAATTCTCGACCCTATCTTGTAATTCTAGCCTATCAAGCGTATCAAAATCGAAGTATTTCAAGACTACTATATGCTTAACATTAAGGGATTGAAATCGAGTACCTTCCTCTTTTATGTTGATTAGGAAGGGTGCTCCAAAATTTGCCGCCTTGTTCCTTCGCCCTCGGCTTAAGACATGATTTCTTCCCCATGATTGGTTATGTTTAGTTAATTGCTTAATGCACGACATAATAGATTGTAAGTAAGTGGAAGTTGGAATAAAGTGGAAATTTGGAAGTTGGTTAGAGAGAAATGAGAGCGTTTGGAGGTTCTAAACTTAGAGGGATAAAGTTAAAATGAATGTGAGTGAAAAAGTGAAGTAGGAAATGATTATATAGGTGAAAGAAGGGTAAAATGGTGAAAAATTCAGCTAGAAATCAAGTGGACAGAATTTCACCAATTATTTATTTTTTTGTCTTTCATCCTTATACACACCCCTGAGATCCTTTCCTAGCACCTCATCATACTTTCCTTCTCGGTCATCATTATCAAAAATTAATGCCCTACTCTTCAACGATATTTATTTGGAAACAAAAAAACCTAACTACAGAATTCAAACTATCTAAAATCAAGAAATAACTGATAATTTAAAAACCATAGGTTGCCTCCTATGCAACATTTCTTTTATCGTCATTAGCTTGACCTTCTATCATTGGAAACTCAGCCAGGATCAATTATGAAAGGCTTGCTTCTGTCCATTTTCATTCAACATAAGTTTTGTAGCTTGTAACTAAGCTATAAATTGCAAAATGAACACCAATTAAACTCAGTAATGTCGTTTTTTCAAGAAAATTATTAACAAAACAGGGAATAACAAAACTCCCTGAATCTTCCATAGAATCTAGTAGTTTTCCCAGTAAGAGAGTGAGTTGGTCTCTTTTTATTTTTTCTTCATTCACTCTCATCTCCTCTTCTTCTTTAATTTCATGAATGGAGACTGCCATAACTTCTTCAAACTTGATGTCCATTGTCAACTATTCTTCGTCCTCTCATTTCTTCAAAGATTTGAGCACATTAATTTTTCTTAATGATTTTCCCTCCTCCGAATTCTTTAATACATCATTCATGTTGAATGTCACTTCTTCATCACTAATCCGAATGAGATACACTTTATGGACATCTACCCATTTTTTTTCGATGTTTAAATGTGATATATCAAAAACTGGTGGATAAGAGGGAGGGTTATTCTTTTCTTCTTCCTCTTTCCCCATCTCTTGGTCTTCTACAAGATGGGGTTCAGCTTGATTTTCCATTAGTTCTTCTAGCTCTTCCCCATTTTTGAGCATGATATCCTAATATTGCTCTCATTGATGTAATTCCATATTGCTTAGAGAGTCCTCCACACTTCTCTTCAAAAATTCATAAGAACGCTGTCTCACTTGAATCTCTAGGTTGTGAATAGAAGAGGCATGATTTTTCGTTACTTGATCAAATTGCTCTTCCAAATCTCTTCAGGGTCTTTTCCATGTCTATTAGCTTATCTATAATTTTTTCCAATTTGGCGTTATCCACTGCAATTTTGGCCTTATCCACTTCAACTGCCCGGTGAGATATTTTATGGCCTAGGATTATACCTTCTTGTACCATAAAGTGACATTTTTCCAACTTAACATGAGATTTGTCATCTCACATCTTTTCAATACTTTTTCAAGATTATAAAGGCATAAATTAAATGAATCCATAAAGACATAAAATCATTCATAAATACCTTCATTATGTCCTTGACTAGATCATCAAAGATGGCCATCATACACCTCTAAAATGTAGCAAGTGCATTGCATAACTCAAACGGCATCCTTCTATAGGCAAACATATCATAAGGACATGTAAATGTTTTTTTCTCTTAATATTCTGGAGAAACTGGGATTTGAAGATAGTCTAAAATTTCATCCAAGAAGTAGTAGTATATATGTCTTGCCAAACGTTCCACAATTTGATCTATGAAGGCTAAAGAAAGGAGGAATGACAATTGTCCCTAATGAAAAGAATGAATCAATTACAACCTATAAGGCATCAAATTTATGCTAGCCTCCAAATCGGCTAAAGCTTTCTCAATCGATAGCTTACCAATGATACAAAGGATAGTAAAACTCCTTAAATCTTTAACCTTCTATGGTAACTTGTTTTATAAGATCACCAAGCATTCCTCATTTAACTGTAAGGTAGCCAATTCCTCTAACTTCTTCTTGTTAGATAACAACTCCTTTAGAAATTTTGCATACTTGGGCATCTATGTTAGAGCTTTAACAAAAGGTATATTAATATGAAGTTGTTTGAATAAATAAAGGAATTTCCCAAATTGCTTATTCATTTAAGCCTTCTTTAGCCTTGCTGGATATGGTATGATGGGTTGAAATGCCTTTAATTTAGGAGGAATCTCCACATCTTTATTTTTTTCTTGACTCTCCTCTCGATCTTGCACTTCATTTCGTGGTCTGGTGTCTGCTTATAACTCCTTTCTACTTCTTAGTGTGATAGCTCTCATATGCTCATTAAGGTTCAGTTTTGCGATATTAAGAATATTCCTATTTTGCCTTTCTGCTATTATTGTTGCCAGTTGGTCAAGTTGTATCTCTAAGTTACGTATAGATGTCTGTTGTCTCTGATGTTTCTATCTTGAGTCCTGAATAAACTCCAATATCATTTCAACTATACTCAATTTTTTGAGTTATGATACTTACTATTGGAATCTAGTTGTAGGCTATTTTTTGGTTGACTTGGTTACCCTATGAGAAGTTGGGTTGGTTCCTTTATTTAGGATTGTACGTGTTACTATAAATATTATTTTGAGGTCTTGGAACATTCCCTAAATAATATACATGTTTTGGTTGATCTAATTGACAATCTTGTCCTTGTTGCTCTAGCCCCTTGCTTCACATTACATCACTCTTCCTAGTGGAGCTATAGTGATTCTGTCTATTTTCTTGCTCAGGGCCTCCACTTGACTCGCCAATTGCATCATAACATCTACTTCATGAACTCCCAATGGCCTATTGATGGTTCGTGCTCTAGCTAAACATCACTAATAGTTGTTCATAGCCGTATCTTCTATCAGCTTTTGGGATAATTCAGGTGTTTTGTTGTTTAGCATCCCTCTAGTTGCTGCATCTTTCGACTACCTCATACTTTGACTGAGCCCTTATAAAATGTCTAGATTTGCATCCATAAAGGTAGATTGTGATGTGGGCATTGTCGGAGCATCTTTTTAAACCTCTCTGAGGTGTTATACAACGACTCACCCTCAACTTGGGAGTATGATGAGATGTCATTCCTCAGTTTTATAGTCTTCACAGCTAGAAAGTACTTAAGCAGAATTTTTCCGCCACTTGATCCCAGGTGGTAAGTGACAAACATGGCATAAAGTTTAGTCACTACTTAGTTTTTCTTCTTAAAGATAAATGAAATAGACGCAGTTTAATGGCATCATCATCCGCTCCATTGATCTTGAAAGTATTTTAGATCTTTAAGAAGTTAGAGATGTGCACGTTAGGATCCTCATCTTGAAGCCCATCAAATTGGACTGACTATTACACCCATTGGATGATACTTGACTTAATCTTGAAGTTGTTCACCTGTACAGTCGGCCTCACTATGTTGGATTTCACACCAGATAAGTCTGGCCTAGTTAAACATCATTCATGGTTGGTCCACCATGTTTTGATATTCTTCTATATTCATATGACCTTCCAAATCCTCTATTTGATGATCTAGCTCAAACTCTCTAAGGTTAGTCCTACAACGATTCCTCTACGCAATTCTTTATATCTCTGGATCTATGTCTAGTAAGTTCTCAATGTTATTCCAAGTCATAAACTAACCTAGAGTCAAAATTTAAATTGAAGAAATAAACTAACTAAAACAAATTAAATAACTTAAATTAAAAAATAAAGAAAAACAAACCAAAAAACAGTAATGACTAGAGTAATAAAACTAAAGTGTTCCTAATATCACCATCCCCGATAATAGTGCCAAAACCTTGATTGACCTACTTTGAGACAGTCAATATTGTAATAAACTGCAAGTGCACGCCATCATTGTACCTAGTATCGATAAGCATAGGTTAATCCCATTAAGACAGTGAGTACTAGTAGTTACCGCTATTCTATTACCTAGCCTAATAATTGATCGTGGTTTTTGAATTAAAGAAACTAAAATTAAGCAAATAAAATAAACAAGCAACATGATTAAAACAGACAATTGGTGAATTACTAAATTAATTACTGATATCAAATAATTAGTATTTAGGCTTCAAATCCCCCTAAATCCTTAGTCGATTGATCTTTTGTCATACAAATGTGTTGCTGATTAATTGGATCATGGAGACTCCTAAGATCTGCTAGTAGCTGACCTTGAGTCTACTAACAACTAATCTTAAGATTTCTAACCAAATTACTGAGGTTAAATTTTATTAGATTGCATTACCGTATTATGAATCCCTCTATTAGGTTTGACCCTAAAACAGAAGATTTAAGTCATCCTATCTCTACGGTTGCAATAAACTCCTTCCAATTATTATAGATTTATTCAAACCTAAGATTTCTTAATCACTATTTATGAAATCAAATTAAGGTCTAATAAATCAAATTACTAAACAATAATAAAACAGAAAATTGGATCATAACAATCAATCAACTCAGTTACATTCACATGATAATCAACATATGTTTCAGTATCAAATAGGGTTCATCTAGCCTAAATACTAACAGAAAAATTGGTTACACATCGATGAATAGGAAATCGATACACATATATAGAAAATTGAATTGAAAACAACCAAATCATAATTCTAAATCACCCTGATTGTTCTTTATCGAGTATACTGACGATGTAAACGTCCAATCTTGTGTTTTGAAGGATCTGTTGATAAAAACTTTGCGTCACCTCCTCCTCAAGCTCCAAATCACCTCTAGAATTGCCTCTGCACTCTTCAGAATGATGCTTGTTGCTTCCTTCCTTTAATTACCTCTAAAAAACGTCTTTTATTTGGAATTATAAGTTTTTGGATTATGCAGAGTCTCTTCCACTATCGTGCATCAGATCATACATAATCAAAACTCTCCAGATATAACGAAAGTGCATGGCCTTGAACAAATACACGGTTATATGCAAACTCATGCATCCCTTAAGATTATTAAATCTTCGTTGTATGTTATGTTTTTGTCCTAATTCTTCTCTTTTTAAATCCATGAAGGCAATTATAATCTGTTTACACACTTGAGACATATTAAGTAGTAAATATATACCAAAAGTAATAAATATCAAGAAAAAACACATCAAATATGGGATAAAAATAAGTTCAATTGTCCATCTATAAACTACTTGCTAAGGCACTAAAAGGTAGAATGCCATAACTCACCTTATGTTGAAAATCTGAAAGTGATTAGTAGTTTACGCTATATTCACACTTCTAAATTTAAGAGGAAAAAGCTTGATAACAAAAGTAAACTTGATATCTTTATTTTTTCTTACAATAGCATACACAAGGCTTATGGAGTCTTTAATCTTGTAATAAGAAAGATTTAATTAAGTCAAGTACTTAACATATTTATAAAAACAAATAGGTAAAATATATTGAATGTTGATATTTAAGGATAGAGAGCTAAATTCTTACAAGTTTATGATGATAAAGAGGTTTTAGATGTGGGTTAAGATGAATATGACATTGAGTAGTTGGAGGAATAGGACTATAACTGAAATTTATAAAAGAGCACATTTAGGAGTTGTTGAGCTAACCACTTTCAATGAAATAGTAATCAAAAGAGTGAGGGTTATAACTATAAAGTAGGATATTTTTATGATAAATAAGAATTGAATATTTTCCTTAATGGAAACACCATCTAATTAGAAGGTGCTTATAGTCAAGTAAGTTTTCAAAACCAAATTTAACCCTGATAGATAAATGAAAAAACTTAAGGCAAAGCCAATTATGAAAAGTCATCTCTATCAATATGGAATTAACTAGTTTGAAACTTTCCATCCAGTTGCAAGACATGATTGTATCAAATTATTAGTTGTATTGGCTGCTAAATATGGATGGAAATCATATCATCTTAATATTAATTAAATATTCTTGAATGGCATCATTAAGGAGACTATATATGTTAAGCAAATTTGATGGCTTTACTAAAACTAGCAAAGAGGATAAGGTATACCTTTACACAAAGTTCTTTATACGTTAAAACAAGCCTTTAGAGATTGATATAACATGATTGATTATTATCTTACTAAATGAGGACCTATAAAAAGTGAAAATGAAGTTACTCTTATTAAATAAAAACAAATTAATGAAACTGAATGTATCATTGTATGTAAATGATTTTCTAATCACTAGAGATGATGAAGTTTATATGGCTTCATTCAAAAAAAGCTTAAAGTTAGATTTAAGACGCTTGATCTTAGAGATGTGCACTACTTTCTTAACATGGAGACTGAGTAAGGTAAAGATTATATCCTCATTAGTAAATCAACATACATAAATTCCATCTTTAAGAAATTCAATATGGAAAAGGATAAACTAGTTAATTATCATCTTATTGTGAACTTGAAATTATTATAAGAAGATGTTGAAGAGAAGGATGATGCAACCTTATATAGAAGCTTAATTGGAAATTTATTTTTTTCGATAGCTACATATCTAGATTGTTATCAAGATTTATACAAGAACCAAAAAAGTTCATCTCATTGTAGTTAGGAGAGTCTTAAGATATGTAAAAGGAACATTAAATTTTAGATTAATCTTTAAAAAGGAAGAGAGAACCAAATTAATAGGGTATGTTGATAGTGATTGGGCTAGTTTCATTAATAAAGCAAAAAACGTGACACTTGTCAATTTAAGAACGAAGTTAAATGTCTTTTAGTGATCGTGGGAAAGGCATTAGACATGAAATCTTCTCTTTTGTGTGATATTTGGACCAACTAAGGATAAGTTACTTTACTATTGTGCATTTAGACTTGATTGAGGTTTGAAATGAACCTAGTTTGATGTTGAATAAGTTGATAAAGTGTTAGATAAGTTTAGGTTGTTAATTGAGGTTATAACTCAAGAAATGATTTTTGATATCAATGTGTTTAAAATCTGGAAATTTATGAATGATATAGAAATAAAGATGATCTTAAGAATACAATTGTGATCCAAAGAATATGAGAAAGGTGTATTAGGTAGGAATGAATGAAAATTAGGATATCGTGTGATTATATAATGTTATAAAAGAAATTGGTGAGTGTATGATTGATAAAATTAGAATAATCAAGTTTACTTGGGATATAAACCTAAGTGCAAGCTAGATATATGTAAGTTATAACGTATGAATGATCATGACTTGTGATTTAAGGATACATACCCGGGAATAGTCAAATTAAGCATGTATTGAACATGACACACATATATATATGTGTATGATTGGATATTTATATGATTGATAACATAATGATCTATAAAATATGTTTTTATTACATGAAGATAGATACACAAGATTGAACGTCAGCATCCAGACATTGCCAGTTCATCAGGGCAATAGCTAATCTGGAGCATACTGTAAGTCAACCTAGATGTTTTCTCATTAGGATTGATTTATTTCTATTTAAATTTCAGCTATTGAACTGTTATTGATGTTGTTGAAATAATTCTGGACATTTATAGTCCGAAGAGTTTGATAATTGAGATTGTATTGAAGTGTTTCCTAATTGAATGTGAATTGGGAAAAATATATGTACTCAACTAAAAGTTGAATGTCGGACTTAGATCTAATGAATATGTGAAAAATGACTGCGCATTATGAATGAAAGTGATTGATTGCATATAATGAGAAATGATACATTTCATCATATTGATATGCATAATTAGATAAAGGAGTAGTGATCAGAGTGACCAGTGAAAAAGAGCTTAAAGCTCATAAATGCGCATAAAGAGCCATAGGCTCAGTATTTAATTAGCCCGGTATCCACAATGGGTACGGGACAATTTATAAAACAAGCCTGGTATCCAAAACTAATACGGGACAGTAAAAAGGTGCTCAGTCACAACAAATAAAAATGAAGGTGGAGTCACATGTTCATTTGCATATATAACTTTATATGTATTATGTGAATAATTGAAATGAATTATTTAGGTTATTCTAAAATAGAAATGCGAAATAGTGTACACAAGTTGTAATTGTTGATGGATGATGAAATGTAAAGTTATATTTAATATTTGATGATATGATTTGTTGTGAATTAAACTTTGAATTGTCTTTGTGTCATGATATGAGTGAGCACATCGAGGATGGTTCACTCACTAATTTTGCAAAATTCATAAAAATTGCATTGTTGATTTTCAGGTTCAGAGGACATCTAGTTAGGCTATTTGGAATATAGTTATTGCATTTGGACATGAGTTAGCATTCAGGATCAGTTGTACCTACACATGTCGTCAATTATTTTGTATCAAGAAATGTATTTCTCAATTGTTGTATAATGTATATGTGAATTATGAAGTGCTATAATATTTATGACTGAATATGTTTGTAAATGAAATGAGCTAAAGTGAACATTGGTTGGCTTAAAATGTGTTTGATGCTTGAAAAATTTTTAAAGAATTGATTTGATTGTCTTAACGTGCCATCTTTGTAGAGTATATTCTCGAATATTTGTTGATTAGTTCGGGTATATGCTCTATATGGTGGTATTTTACAGACATAGTTCGTTGCACCCAATGTTCTAAGCCATAGTCTTTTCATAGAAGAAGGCCCGGACATATAATTTTGTCTTAGGCCATGTAAGTGGTTAATAACTTTTTAAAAAAATTCATAATGAGGTTGGTTGTAATGTTGACACCTCTACGACATGTTATCACTCCATGTGTTTTTGTATCTTTTTCTATTAACTTGTATATAAGTTTTTTGAGTTTTGTTCAGAGTTTGACATGGTCTTTTACTTATGTCGTTATACTTCATCTTTTATATTTTAATCATTCAAGCAAATGAAACATGTACATTCTTGTTCTCACATTCTCTTCTTCTACATTGTATGTGAGTGTTAGTAAAATATACATCACAAAATGCTCGAAGTTTTGTTCAGAACATCCCAAGGGACGGATGTAGAATTTTTTGTTTCGTCAATGGTTCATATGACAAAATTAACCTCTAAGTGGGAACAAAACAAATTAAATTTTACTTTGGCTCATTTGATTTAACTTTTACTTTTCTGTATGGTGATCTTTTTTTTGGCTTCTATTTTAAAATAAAAACAAAAACTTATTTAATTGTTAATATCAATTTAATTATATTTTTATTACTAGTGATAATTTGCTATAAGGTAAAATTTAAAGATAAATTGTTTTTATGAATTAATTAAGTAAATAATTTTATTTTAATACCTATACAATATTTATTAATACATATTAGTAAAAATTATTAAATTTTATTAAATTAACCAATTTAATAAATAAATTTATTTGTAAATTTATTTATTAATACATATTTTAATAATAATAAAAACATTTTCTGAAAATTTACGAATGTTAAGATATTAAAAATGTAATAATTATTAAATTTAAAATATTTAAAAATAAAATTTAAAACAAAATAAAAATATTATATTATATTATATTAATCATAATTCTTATTAATAATTAATATTAATTAATTAAGTAATATATATTTAGTTGATGATAAATCATGAAAAAACATAAAAATGGAAAATTAAAACAAAATGTATAAATCTCATAGTTACAAATATTGTAAGAAATCAAAATTAGAAAGTAATAATAATAAAAATAAAAAACTAAAAACTAAAGTGAACATAAGGAAGCGGTAAAATAGTGTACTTCTTCGTATTTTTTTGTTTTGTTGCTTCGTCTTCATTATACAATACAATAACCTAGGACAGGAGCGGTTAACTAGACAAGAGTTTTACAGGATCAAACATTTGACAGCATGTTAACTATTTCCTTCTCTACTTCTATTCTATCGACCAGTAACAGCTTTCCCTCACAGCCTCTTTCGTTGCGTCTTTTTATTCAATAGACATGCCACCTATGGCTAGCTGTTATAAATAAAGTTTCTTCGTTTCCTAGAAAACCACCTTGAATGAAAGTACCGTTACTTTGTTTTCTTTCGTTACTTTTTTTTTTTTGTTTTCGTTGATTTATCATTTATGTGTTTCCTATTTGTACATGTCTTGCCCTCCAGGAGACTATTTATCCATCTAGTTCTTTACAAGTTCTCGGTGATACTTCATTAAGAACTTATCCTTCCACATTTAGTTTCCTATATTTCTGTTCAGTTAATGGATCAAGAGTCTGGCTTCGCGACAGGAGAAACTAGCTTGGTAGGTGATCTTTTTACGGTCTCCTCTGTCTGTTTAAGTCAGCTACTGATATGTTACGTTATCTCGGTCTTGATATAATTGTTTAGAAAGCAAAAACATTTTTTAAGGAAGAGTTCATATCTATACTTGCTGTGGTATCTTTTGTTTGATTCAATCAGTTCTTTTCTTAATGACAGAAATTTTACCGAACGACTCTTCTTCATGCCTACCAGAGTTTGGGGATTGTTTATGGAGACATATGTGCAGCTCCTATATTCGTCTATAAGAGCTCATTTTCTGGGAGTTTGGGCACTTTCGACGATGATTATGAGATACTTGGTGTGCTTTCTTTGGTATTCTGGACTTTGACGATCATCCCACTTTGCAAGTATGGCATATTTGTGTTGGGAGCAGATGACAATGGTGAAGGTGCTCATAGCTAATCCACCCACTGCTGTTGGTTTAAACATCTTTTTAATGCAAGAAACAATTGTTTGTATGGTTTATGTAGGAGCTGATGATCTTTTACAGGCGGCACTTTTGCGTTGTACTCGTTATTATGCCGAGATTCTAAGATGAGATTTTTGAAGAGTTCTAATTTGGAAAACGACTCCGTATTTTCTGATAGATCTACCAAGGAGACAAGAACTAGCTTATTCGTAAAGACAGTCTTTGAAAGGTATAATAGTTCTCGTATCGTTTTGCTGCTACTTGTTTTGCTAGGAACTAGTATGCTTATTGGTGATGGAGTTCTGACACCAACAATGACAGGTACGGATTTCGACAATGCGGAAAAGTGTTAATAGATTTTGGTGCTCTTGCGGAAATTTTGCATTATTCATGATTGTACATGTTTCTTTTGCAGTTTTATCTGCAGTCAGTGGGATTCAAGTTAAGTATAGAAATTTACCAGAGGGTACGTACTGGCATTCATCTGTTTTAAAAGAGCGTAAATGGAAAGAAGATCTGATATCTATAGTTTCTTATTATCTGAAATTTGTATTTACTACCAGTCTCCCTACTCAGTTTTTTAACGAGACATGGTCCTCTATTTAATTTTATGGTGTCTTATTCTGTTCCATGAATTTCAACCATTCATTTATGCGGGTCTTGCATTTATTTATGCGGGACTCACGCGGAATTTCTATAAATAAATGGCTGAGATTTAGAGGACAGAATAAGACACCATAAAATTAGACAAAAATGTAAACTCTTTTTTGATGTTGTTTAGAATGGTCTGTTGACATTCTTAAATCTCTTATTATTGTCATTCTATTGGAGTCCTCTAACTTCCCCCTTTTCTTAGCATCCTGAATATATACTCTGGCTCCCTTTTATCTTTCACCGTTCTGAATCTATAAATGTTAAAACCTGGCAGATTGTATCCTAGCTCTTACATGCATTATCTTGGTGATCCTGTTTGCACTTCAGCACAATGGGACACAGAAAGTTGGCTTCATATTTGCTCCAATAATGATAGCATGGCTTCTGTGCCTTAGTGGAGTAGGCATTTACAACATATTCTATTGGAATCCTCGTGTTTTCAATGCTTTGTCCCCTTACTACATCTATCAATTCTTTAAGAAAAATGGAAAAGATGGATGGAACTCCCTTGGAGGCATTATTATCTGTGCTACAGGTGGGTGTTTGAGATGCAAATACATGAAAAATGTGCAACTTTTTATTTTCTTAATTGAACTTTTCTTTTATGTATGCTGCATGATCAGGTGCAGAAGCTATGTTTGCTGACATTGGTCATTTATCAAAACTTTCAGTCAGGGTATTTTCTAATCTTGTTTCGGTTCTTTATGATCAGTTCGTTTAAATAATGAAAAGTCCATAATTGTTGCTTAGTTCTTTTTATGAAGATTGCCTTCATAGCATTTGTGTACCCCTGCCTGGTTTTGTCTTATATGGGTGATGCTGCTTATCTCTCCAAGAACAAAGAGGACCTTCACAATAGCTTTTACAAGGCTATTCCTGGTATGTCTTGAAAATTAGGTAGTGAGACGCCTTTATTTGCCGAGTTCATTACAATTTTAGGCTTCCTACTTTTGTTCCTCTCTTTCAGATGGTGTATTCTGGCCAGTATTTGTTATTGCAACTCTTGCAACGATGGTGGCAAGTAAAGCAATAACTTCAGCTACTTTCTCCATAATCTGTCAGTGTAGAGCACTGGGTTGCTTTCCTCGGGTGAAGATAGTACACACATCAAGAAAAATACATGGGCAGATATACATACCAGAGGTGAACTGGGTGTTACTGGCTCTGTGTCTTGGTGTTGTTCTTGGATTTAATGACACCGATATGATCACCAATGCATACGGTATTTCCATCTTCTTATTCCTCTCTCCCTCAGCCTTAATACTTCGGCACTAAAGAATTAAAAGTAACCATTTTGCGCTTTTTTTCCCGCCTTTGTGCATCTTTAGGCCTGGCAGTGATCACACATGTTCATCACAACACTCTTGATGTTTCTGATCATTAGCACCTTCTGGAAGCAAAACGTCCTGATGGCATTACTGTTTGTACTGAGTTTTGGATCAGTCGAGTTGGCCTATTTCTCTGCATGCCTTGCCAAAGTACACAATGGCGGATGGTTTTCTCTTACTGTCTCTCTGTTTCTCTCTTCTCTAATGTCTTCATGGCATTACGGAACTTTACAAAAACAGGCATATGAGGCTGAGAACAAAATTAGCATTGACAATCTCCTGAATCTTTGGCCAAACTTGGGAATGACGAGAGTTGCTGGAATATGTGTCGTCTACACCAATCTCACCTGTGATATCCCACAAATGTTTGTTCATTTCACAACCAATTTTCCTGTTTTACATCAAGTGCTTATCTTGCCAACCTTCAGGCTGTCATGGTCCCAAAAGTTCCAGACAGTGAGCGTTTCCTCTTTCAGAGGATTGAACCTCCAGAACTGTTTCTGTTCCGCTGCACCGTGAGGTAATATTATATTGATCACCTGCTTTTCAGTTTTCTTCTTCACGTTGTGTAATAGATACGACTCCAGTTTGTTGATCCATCAGTACTGAGCTTTAACTGCAATGGTCTTGCATACGCACTTCTCTTAAATCTCAACTTCAAGCCTCCAACCGCTTACAAAATGTGTAATGTTATATAAAGTTCCCTTTTACCTTCACTCCATGGCTAGATTACAGATGTTGCGCGCTTTTGTTGACACTGGTAACATCAACTGCAGTTAACTCTACACCTGAATTTGCCGATGGACAGTAGATAATTAATTCTCATTTTCCTATTTTGTATGGAAACAGCAACGCTTTAACAGTCTATACCTCTCTATGTTTGAACTTCAATGGCATCCTCATCTCCTCACTCTAAATAGTTAAGTTTCAACGGGCAGATATGGATACAAGGACTGGAGTGATAGCTATGGTTTTGAAACCCAATTAGTAGAGAGGATGACCGAGTTCTTGAAATGGCAATGCAACAGCAACGAAATAGAAGTAGCGGATCAGTCATTGTTAGGGGTAAGAGGTGCAGTGTTAGTGGGGAATAAGGGGAATGGTAATAATGAAGAATTAGGAGGTAAAGCTAGGAGGAGAAAAGTAAGGTTTCAATTGTCGGATGATCAGAGTGAGGAGGTGAGTTCTTTCATGGAGGCTCAAGAAGCTGGCATGACCTACATTGTCGGCAACACCAGTGTGATGGCAGGAGACACATCTTCATTTTTCAAGAATTTGTGATCAATAATATTTATGGATTTCTTCGATCCATTAGCCGTCGTCCATCAACTACTCTTGGGATTCCACAAAACTCCCTCGTTGAAGTCTGCATGGTTTATCGTGTGTAAAATAATAGCTCCCTAATGCTTTTTTCTTATATAAATGTATATGTAAATACATGTAATATACACAATACCTAAAACATGAAATAGTTTAAATCACCAAAAAAAAACCTTTCTTATTTTTTCTATGATATTAAATTTGCATCTGAATTTTCTAGAATTAAAATTTAATTCATCCTAAGCCTTCTCTCACGTGAGCATAACAAAAAAAATCTAAACAAATTCAATGATGTAATAACTAAATGGATAAAATGAAATTGCAAAGAACACAACAACAGTTATATAAGGGTTAGATGGAACATTTGAAGTGTAATAGCTCCACTTTTCTTCTATTTGACTAATGAGTGAATGGCTCTTGGGCTAGTTTAGTAGTGCAGGGTAGATTACCGTTTGTAAAGATCATTTTATCGCTGCTTCGAGGCTTTGTGTCTTGCATTACTATTAATATCATTCTTTAATTCCTAAGAAAAGCTGTTATAAAAGTATAATAAACATAAAAATTGTAAGGAAGAGTGCATAAAATCAATTTTTAGTACATTGGTCAAACAGTCCTCAATTTATGTCTACTTTTTAAACTACATTAAGGAATATACCATTGTTAGAATCAATTTCTTCTTTGTATCAAATGAAAATGAATCCTTATACCTCTTTTTCATGGTTAAATGAACCATGAAAGATCTTGTTGAATTGAATTCACTTCAAAATGAAAAGGCTTTGGTGTCGAATTAAAACCGTTTCTATAGATATGAAGTTCGTTATTAAAACTTGTGGTGATGGAAATTGACTCTGTCACATTCCGTTACTGTAGGGGGTGTTGCTAAAAGTTTCGTGACAGAATTCCCATATCCCATGCTAGAAAAACTCTCGTCTTGCTTCGGAAATTTTTTCCCGTTGTGGATTATATACATTTAGTAACAAAATAATGCGTCACTAGAATAAAATATATTTATACTCAAAGGCATTTCCATTTTGCTAAAATAGTTGCTATAGCTAACATATAATTACACAAAAACATAATTGTTGCAAGAAAATCACCTTTTGCAATAGATTTATCCGTTACAAAATTCAATGATATCCATGACAAAATATGATTATATGTTGAACATTATTGTTACAAAATTTTATGTTTGGAAAGAAATTAATTTACTATTACAAAATCATTAATTAGTAATGCTATAAGAATACGTAACTAAATGCTTAATTTTGTACTAACTTAAAGTTCGTTACTAAAAGTAATAGCTTGTAACAAAACTTGCTAATACAAAAGGTTATTGCTAGAAGTTCTATATGGTGATGATATATTTTTTGTTGCAAATTAGAATATATTGTAATACAATATAATCATTGCAAAAAATCCAATCAATGGTAACAAAGTGTTATTTTTAACAATAAAATAAATCATTATCACAAAAACATATATGTAATAACGTAAGTTGTTGTTGGTTAATACTGTCATTAAAATCATTATATTTAGTGTCAGAATATTTGTAGTTGCAAAATATATGAATTAGTAATATTAAATTCTATTACTAAAAAATAGTAACTAAATATCTCGTTATGCAATGGCATATGGTTTATTAATAGCGGTAGTAACCTACAACAAGAATATTATGGTGGTAACAAAAGTTTTTCTATTATTTTATTTCTAATAATGGATAATTTTTTATCAAAAATTGCAAAAGTAATAATCTCATACCTTAAAAAATTATATATTTTTACCATAATTTACATAATAGAATATAAAAAATAAGATTAAGAAATGAAATTGCACTAATATAAGTTTAACTTCGAGGAAAACTAAACATAATACTTGAAAGTGAATCTTAATAACGAGTTCGAATAAGATGTTCACAGAAGCTATAACATCATCTAATTAACTAAAAACAAAAATGTTCAATAAGATAATAAACCAACTACAGTGAATGATGCAAGACTTTTCCTTCAAGCATCCGCATCCGCATCTTACAACAATATAAATAAATAAGAGTAATATGATAAGTAAAATTAATATTGATTATTTAAAAACAATAAAATAATTTATAAAAAAACTTTAGATTAAGACTTACCATATTTGTGCATTGGTATGAGATTTTGAGGAGTTAGTGCTATTCGATGAGGCTTCAAACATCTCTTTTAAAGAATCAAAATTAAAATCTCCATTCTTAGCTGCTTCAAGCATATTCTTGAAGTTCTCCATCATTTGATTTTGCAC